>CM029274.1:23144584-23257792 GCA_016920895.1 Vaccinium myrtillus
TCATCTTTTGATTTCGCAAAATTCCAATTCTCGTTGCATCGACACCACGCACCACCACCGTTTCTACTCAAAGTTATGATTTCTAAGAAAAACAATGAAATCCTGAGAAAGGAAGTGCGAAGGAGAACAATTTTACCTCAGAGAAAAATAGTGTAGAACACCTCTGAACCCTACGGCTGCTGCTTCCTCTCTCCCTCTCTCTAACGTCCTTTTAATGACAACCCTAACCCAACAATGAAGAGTATATATATCTATTTTAATGTAACCACCCACTACAAACGTGGTAGACCCTAAATTGTAGCCAACTAATTAATTAGGATATTAAAAGTAACATACAATTTAGTAATAATAATAATAATAATAATAGCCCATTAAATATACTCTATTAAAGTTTTGATTATATATATCCTCAAACTATAATAATGCCAATTACACCCGAACCAAGCGCAAAAATAATTAAATAGAACACGATCATAAAAACTAAATATTTAAATGACCAATTACAATTATGAAAATAAAATTTTAGGGCCGTTACACCCTCACTGATCACGAGGATATAGTTGACCCAGGAACTACTCCTGATCCAATTGTAGAAGTTGTTGCCAATTTTGTCCCACCTACAGCTCCTATTGACCCCACAGCTGCTTACCAGGCTATTCAGACATTAGTGGGATTGTTCACCGGACAGCAGGCACAAACAGGAAATTCTATGACTTTCGATAAGGGTACAGTTTTGGATTGATTTTTGAAGACAACCCCTCCATCATTCATCGGGTCTGATAAACTATATGACGCTGAAGCTTGGTTGCTAAGAATGGAAAAAATATTTGACATTTTGGGCTGTTCTGAGACACAAAAGGTATCATTGGTGACATATAAGCTAGAAGGCGATGCAGAACATTGGTGGCGTATGGCTAAGCAGAAATATAAGGGAAAAGAGCATGAGTTAGTTTGGAGTGCTTTCAAGAAGGATTTTGAAGACAAATACATTCCACCCGCAGTTAAGAATAAAAAGCGCATTGAGTTTCTTAATTTGGAACAAGGGAGTTTGACAGTGGCTGAATATCAACGAAAATTTGATGAGTTGTCAAGGTATGCAGGGAAACAAGTGGAAAAGGAAGAAGATAAAGTGTGGTATTTTCTAAAAGGGCTTCGATCGGATATCCGTGGACGGGTTTCTTTACTTGATGTCAAGACATTAGCTGAACTTGTGACAAAGGCCCTAACGGCAGAGAATGATATAAAGGAGGAAAATATGAGCAAAGAGCATCAACTTAAGAGAACTAGAGAATGGTGGCAAACAGGCCAGAAGAGTGAGGGTGGTAACACTAATAAGAAGATATTTAATGAGGGACGTCAAGGTCAGCGGTTGTGTGATCGTTGTGGAAAATCTCATTTTGGTTATTCTTGTGATGGCACCCCAAAGTTATGTTATAGTTGTGGTCAACCAGGACATATAGCTGCACGTTGCAGGGGAAAAGGAAAAGATGTTGATCCGTCTCAGGGGCAAGGTGTTATCTCGTTTTACTGTATCGACCATGCATATTATGGTTTAATTTACTTGTGCGGCGTGTTAAGTTTAGTTTCACTATTTTCTAAATTTCGAGGACGAAATTTCTTTTAAGGGGGGAATGATGTGACATCCCGACTTTTTCTGTTAAAAAATAATAATAATAATAATATTTCTGATACAGATAATATACTCTTCAACTTTATGTTTTAAAACTTCTTTTAAATGAAAAAAAAATTATTATTAATTGTATACTACATTTATTTTGGAAATTTTCCTAAACTGGAATAACTTACTTTTTATTTTTATCCATATAATGTTTAGCTATTTTGAATGTGTAAATTTATATGTGAGAACATGTTGTACTTATTGGGCATGTTAGTTTAATATGGGACGGGTTGATTCCTTAATTTCCTAACGGGTCGATTAGTAAGAGTAGTATTTAATTAGACAGAGTCCCTAATTAATGTGGAGAGCTAGGGTTCAATTTATTTTAAGCACCGAGACCCAGAGAGGGTAGAAGACGATTTGACATAGCTACGGCGTTTCGGAGATCCATCAGGGTGTCGTTCCTTGGTAAGCCTCTTGTTACTTGTACCGGAAATACTTTATTGTGTTTTCAGTTCATCCAATAGAATTTGGATTTTGTTGGTCGAAAGAGAAATTCGGTCGTGACAGTGTTGAATGGGTCCTACAAGTGGGAGGGTTAATATTTGGCAATGGATTAAAAATCTTCTTGTTTAGCATTGGATGGCAAGAGTAAATTGGTTGATTTTGGATTAGTGCATAAGATTACAAGGGGTTAATTAATGGCTGGGTTGGTGTCACGTGTGAGTGGGGATCAAGTAGGTTGTTCATATTAATGGCTGTGACTCTAGTGCTCAACGGATGGGGAAAAGACTTGTGAAATACCCTGTGACCCTATTCCGGATCGGCTTAGGGAAAAGACTCAGGCGCCATCCTGAGGTGACTCTATGTACGGTATTGGATCCAACGGGCTAAGCCTTGAGAAAATAATTGGCATTTGGCAATGGTTGTTAATATTATGGTTCCCACACAATTTGGGTTGAGATTTCTATTTATCACTGTTTGTAGTTCTGGTATTTTTGGACTGGCTGATTGGTAATGATGCATATTTTAATGAATCGATTATTGTTCTTGTTATTCGTTAATCAGAAATTCATCTCCTTGATACCACTTGTTGAGCCACCGACCTTTGTTAGTTGAAACCATTTCCTTGGACCTCTCGCTATCGTTCTTTTAAATGTATGCCACGTTGTATTCTAAACCCATAGCATGCTTAATTACTCATTGAGCTGTGAGCTGACGGATTTATTCCGCATTCTTTTCAGGTTAGTTCGGGGAACATCATAGTGGACTCTGAGATCGTGTCGGGACCCACCGTTTGGACCTCTAGGGCATTCGCATTATCATTTTCTTTTAGTTTTGTTAACAGCTTCCGCACTTTTGTTTCTTTAGAATTTTTGTTAATAAATTTGGAGTATGGAGAATTTGGGATATTGTTCGCTGGCTACAAAAATGTTGGTTTTGGTTCCCAATTTAATTTTATAATTCAGGATTCAGTTTGATCTATTTGGGTTGTGAAAAATTATTATTATTATTTTTATTTTTGTATAGGCTTCGTGTTCCAAGAATTATTTCTTGGTTCACGGCCGGTCATGCTCCCGGATTTGGGGCGTGACAAAAATGAATTATGCAAATCAACGAGCCTTCCCGGGTCGTGAAATGCCAAACAATCAAACCATGCGACTCAACGAGCCTTCCCGGGTCGTGAAACGCCAAATAAACAAATTATGTAAATCAACGAGCCTTCCCGGGTCGTGAAATGCCAAACAAATTAATTATGATTTTACGTGAATCGACAAGCCTTCGCGAGTCGAAATACTAAAAGCAAATGATTGTGACTGTGATTGTGATTGTGATTGTGATTGTGATTGTGATTGGGATTGGGATTGGGATTGGGATTGGGATTGGGATTGGGATTGGATTGTGATTGTGATTGTGATTGTGATTGTGATTGTGATTCATTCATATGCACCAGCTAGGTGGCTAAAGCGATTAAGCATAGCTACCCTCTGAACAACGGGGAAGCTAAATCTAATGGGGCTATCCCTTGAGCAACAAGATAGCCAATGATAAGATGATTGTCTACTGAGCAACGAGACAATCGAGGAAATGTGATTGCTTACTGAGCAAAGAGGCAATCAATACGCTACTGAACCAAAGACATTTATGTGATTGACTTAGCGACACGACGATTGATCAACAACAAATACTCAGAACAACTGATTAAAAGCACTAACTGAGTGATCAAGACAACTAACAACTTGATATGACTGATGCACCAGCTAGGTGGCTAAAATGATTGGGGTGCGCCAACTAGGCGGCTACAACAGGTGAGAAATCTATCTCCAAGCAATAGTAAGAAATCTATCCCCTGGCCAACATGGTGAGGGAACTTAAATCAATAGTAATAGTTTGGTCCCTCAGGACGATTGATTTAAAAGTTTTCCCTCAGGACGATTGATTGAAAACTGTCCCGCAGGACGATTACGTGTGACTCATGCATCAACACTCGACGACAACAACGACAACATTCCTTCTTTAAAAATTAGGAGTCTCAATGGGGTGGCTCTTTTGCTTTACTGTCTTTCCCTTTTGGCCAAGGTTTTGGGTTTGAGTTTTGGCAAGACTTGGGTTTTGGATTGGTTTTAGACTTTTAGGCTCCTATGCCCCAGTCCTGGATCTGGGTGTATGCCTCCCCCAGAAATGGCATTAGACTGACATGCCCCAATTTCGGCTTGACGAGCCTTCACAGATGATGAACCTCAATTCTGATTTTCTTTCTCGCCTTCGCTGATGGTTTTGCCGACCAATTGACCATGTATCCAAACATAAGTTCTTTGATGCATTGAAATCGTTTCCACGAGTCAAGGATTGACAAGACTAAAACGACATGATTGACCAACAAGGTGGATTTTTACAAGGCTAAAGAATTTGATCGGCCTTTTGACAAGAGGGTGGACATTGATATGACTGACAAGGCCAAGGAATTTGATTGGGCGTTTTGACGAGAGGGATGGACTTCGATAAGATTGATAAGGCCAAGGAATTTGATTGGCCTTTTGGACAAGAAAGGCGGACTTTGACAGACAAGGCTTGAGGAATTTTGATTGACCATGTTGACCTGACAGATAAGAACGTGTTGACTCAAAAGATATGGAAGACTACGTTGACTCGAAGTTCTGGAAGATGGCAAACATGCCTCACCATTGATGTCGAAATTGTCATTATAAAATTAGATTTTGATTTTGTGACTGTTTTACTCCATCAAGTGATGTTCATTCAAATCTACTATTTTATCAAAACACAAGATTTCTTATCATGAACCCATGCCCCAGATTGCCGATGATGCCTCATTGTTTTTCCTTCAAAATGCCCCAGTTTAGAGGGCTGCTGATGAAGACCTATTGATATGCCCCAGTTTGGATTTTTGCTTTGCATGACGTCAGTGTTTGCATAATGCTTTGACTTTTGATTGTCAAGGGAGATTGGACTGTTCCCTTGTGACTTGAATTCTCACTATCAAGTTGCACTTTCCAATCTGAAAGGACTTTTATCTTGGTTATGACGGGGCCAAGGTTATGGGCTTAACAAAGGAAGGATTATAGGCTCAAAACATCTCATTTTTCCTCGGGGTTATTTGAGCTAGTAGCTATCTTGGACTTTTTGTGCCATTTTTGCTTTTGATGGGTGCTTTCATGTGCCTCTTCTTGCTTTAAATGAGCACTTCCTTTCATTTGATTTTTCCGTTTCAAATTTCTTCAGTGCTCTTCATCTTGTTGCACCCATGTATTTGACAAGCCTATGAGTTTGGCGCTTTCATTGTTGTGATACTATGAATCTTCACACGCTTGTATCTTTGGCCCTTTCATTCTGCTGGCTGTCATGTGTTTGACACTTTCACATTTCTTGTTTCACCCCAGTGTGGGGGATAGCTGCCTAGCTGGGTTATTTTTCAAAGAAATTGATTTAGGCTCAAAAGGGCTTTGCAATGGATATTTATGTGGGGAATAAAAGCAAAGAATGCCTTTCTTCATTTTGAATTGTGCAACTTGATGGGGAGAACTCATGCTTGCTCTAACTTTTGCCTAGATCTCATTTTGAAGTTTGATCTAGCGAGCTTTTTGCCTTAACTTTTGCCTAGGCCGCCTTTGCGGATGTTCGACCTAGCAGGCTTCTTCTGTGTCAAAGCATTGCTTCTTGATAGCGATGCGGAGTGGTCCCTTGGAAATCCTCCTTGTGCGGGGCAAGGGTTCAATCAATATTCTTCTCGTGTTTCAAAGTGATTATCCTGTTTCTCAAATGATGGTGGAAAACAATTCCAAATTGAGCGATTATTACAAAAATCCAAGTTTATGACGACAATTTCGACACAACAGCGTGACATTGATTTTTGATAGTTACGACCGAATCATTAAGGGTTGCCTACGTATCCCTTTGCAAGGAATCAGGTCGTGCGTAGTTCGGGACTACAAAGTTGACTTTATTTTATTTATTTGACAACAACAACAAGATATTACATACTCGAACATGAAAACACATAGACGAGGATGGCAAAAACATAAACAGACTCGAAACACAAACTGACTCAATTTGAAGTGAAAACTTGACTTGACACTTGAAGACTTCCAAGACTCGTGGAAGATTGAACTATTGCATGGCCATCGATGGTTCATTGGTTCGACGAGGTGTTCGGCTTCACCAGTGGAGCAGAGATGGATCCATTGTCAATGAGATCTTGTATTTCGTGACGAAGGCGTTGGCATCTCTCGATAGGGTAACCGGGTGTTTGGTGGTAGATGCAGAAGGTATTTGGGTTATAGGAACGTGGAGGACTTTGTGGAGGTGGGGTTGGTTGAAGTGGTTTGAGGAAACCAGCCATGAGAAGCTCTTTATAGACCGAGGGCAAAGGCGCAGAGAGTTGGGAAAATTTTCTTCGTCGGCCTTGAGGGCGGTTGATTTGGGTTGTGGCTTTGTTGACTGGTTCAGTTTGGTTGGGATCGTTGTTGGTGGAGCTCGAAGGGACATTTTTAGTGGGGATGAGGCTAATTTCATTGATGCTGAGATTTTGTTTATGTTGTGGCGTGGGGTTTGATATAGTGTTGGATTCTAATGGCAAAAGAGAAATGGTTTTATTGTCAATGAGATCCTGGATCTTGTGACGAAGGCGTTGACAATCGTCGGTAGTATGACCGGGCACTTGATGGAATGCACAGAAGGCATTTGGATTGTGGTAAGTTGGGAGCTTTTGAGGTAAAGGAGTTGGAGAGAGTGGTTTAAGAAGACCGGCCATGAGAAGCTTCTCATAGACCGAGGACAGGGGTGTGGGGAATTGGGAGAATTTTCTTGATTTGTCTTTAGGCCGGTTGATTTGGATTGTGGTCGTGGTTGGTTTGGCTTTGCTGATGGTGCTGGTTGCGAAGTTGGGATTGATATTTGTGGAGCTGGGGGTGGCGTTTGCATTGTTGTTGGTAAATGGTGTGTTGGCCTTCTCGGAGTAGACCTTTCCGCCTTCTGGAGTGAGGTTGTCCTTTTCGACATCCCAGTGGTGCATCTCCACATCTCTAGTACCAATAAAATTCTCGGCGCCTATGGGTTTGAATCCTTCCATGATAGATTCCTCCAGTTCAGAGATCTTGGCCAAAGCTGCGGCCATTTCTGGGATTTTTCCGGGTCGTTGGAGGTTCTCTTGGAACTTTGGGAGACGGTCACAGACGTCTTGCACCATGATCATGAGCTTGGTGATTTGATTGCCCAGGTTATTCACAGCCATCTTGAGTTCTTTGATTTCAGCCGGAACATCCATGTCTTGAGGTTTGGGTTGAGTCAACTTCTGCTCGGGAAGTTGGAAGGTTTCTTTCTTGGATCAATGGCTCGGGACTGACAGTAAAGCAAAAAGGTCAAATTTAGATTGTGCCCCTGGTTTTATTGAAAGAAATGTCGTGCATGCGTCGTTGTCATGTTGTCCTAAGATCTGGATTACCGGTCTTGGTCTCACTTAGGGCATTGCACGGATGTGCGAAACAACAACCACTGGTAAGTCGTGACAGGCAGGTTAAATTCCAATCGTCGTGGAATCAGAGCCAATCTCCTTATAGACCATCCAAGACAGAGCAATATGGTTGTTGAAATCCGGATACAAATGCACTTAAGGCTAGCCAGAGACGCGGGGAGCCGTTCGAGCACGACGAACACTGGAGGTATCTCAAACTCCATGGATTTAAAGTCTCCTAGACTAGCAAATACAACTTAGGGTTAGTCTACCGGATCCAAATCTCACTTAAGACCATTGCACAGATGATTTTCCAACACCCCGGGTAAACCATTACTCGGTAGGTACGGCGCTTCAACCTAAAGCCTAAATGTTGATGCCGTAGCACTTTTCCTGGTCATCCGAGACAAAGCAATTTGGATGTTGCATTCCAGATACAAATGATCTCAAGGCTAGTTTGAATCACGGGTGGCCGTTCGGGCACGACCAACACCGGAGGTATCTCAAACTCCATGGATTTTAAGTCTCCTAGACTGAATTCGACAGCTTTGGAAGATTGCCCCAATCCTCAAGTTTTCTTTTAAGTGATAAGTCCTTGATATCGGATGGTCGGATTTGGGAAATTCTGATCCACACGAATTCCGACAATGATCTAAGATCAGATGCCTAAGGGAGATTGACCCTCCTCGGGCCAATGTCCCTTAAACCCGTTTAGATCAGTGTTAGGAATTTGATGATCCAAATTTTCCCATGTCCGGTCGTCCTAAAGGCTAACTCGTAAGAACAACGCGCATATGGGATGCACGACTCATCATCGGGCCAAGGCAACCTCCTACTAACCGTAGAGGCACTAAAACTAAACGGGATATCTACACGGAATATATATACAAACGACGCTTGCGACGACTACATACAATGCAAATGCATGAATGCAACATGGCATGGCGAGGAAAGCGGTAACACATAACATGTTAACATGATGGAGCATGTAAACTGAACGCACGGGTGGGTTGCTAAACGTGGGGTTCTATGGCTAATTACATGCAAAAGGCTGGTTTTGGTCAGCAAGGGTACCCCGGACTCAAAATCAAAACCGCCTCCTACCGTTAAAAACAATAGTGACGATGTGATTTATCACGGTCGAGGGCTGCTGGGCATTTCGGGATTCCCTGTCACCGGCAAGCCGGGCAGGATTGCCAAAACACGCCAGCGGGGCTAAGAACTATGCAGGTACAATGCACAATCAAATTTCAAACATTTGAAAAATCCCACAGCACATCTTTCGAATTAAACCCGCTTTGATTAACACATATTTCAATAAAATTACACAAGTGTAATAAAAATTGCACAAGTGTAATTAAATAAAATATATATTAACCCTGTCCCCAGCAGAGTGCCATCTTGTGGACGGCCCGCGGAAAGTGGTTCGGTTTTGGATTTGAAAAGATTGTGATTGTTAGAGTCGCCACCCGAATTTGAGGTCCGAACCCGAGAAACCGATAAAAATATGACTCATTTGCCCATTTGAAAAAGATTTCACTGATCATGGCGGAACCAAAGATTTCTCGGGTTCGGGGGTTTGGTTACGAGAGGGGAAGGGTTTTACGACACCCCTCTCGCCCAGTCCGTGAACCGGTCTCTACTCGACATTTTGTGGGATTTTGAAAATATTTGAAATTTTATCTATTCACGAAAATAGGGAATCGGGGATGGGAATCACATAACAACGATATATACACAAAAGATACGATTCTACGGTGGATGCTTGTGCACGCGATCTACATGAGTGATGATGATAACAATAAAGAAAAACACTACAAATATTTACAAGAAATAAGAAATAACAGAAATTGTACAACAATTCAGGAAATTATGAACATGAGACTTAATAAACTGATTCACAACTTGGATTCCAGAATAGAGATCATGCATTTTCCTTGCTGGTTTTTCATGATTAATCACACTTGAAGCTCATTGACACTTCAGAAATATTAATTGAACGTTTTATTCACCCAGAAATGACTCGGGAGTGTCAAATTAGAAACTGTCCACAAACCAGTTTGAGCCGCTCAGGGCTCATGGATTGAGCGCTCAAACCAGTTTCTGGTTTCTATGAATTCAAGCCTCCTCACCACTTCTTTGCTCATTCTTTGTAAGATCAATCGCTAATAAACCCTTTTAATGAAGAAATAGACTAAAACATAAAGCTTTGATCTTCCAAAGAATGATAAAAGAAGAAGACCACCACGAATCAACAAAGGAAAACACTCAAAAAGAGTATGTGAGAGAGAAATCCAAATCATAAGCATAAATATAACAACACACACACACCAGAAAGGAGTTAAGCCATGATCCATCATCGAAACAACTAGCAACCAACAAATGGCCCTAGAACAGATTGAGCGCTCAAAGGCATGACCTTGAGCGCTCAAGTCATAATATGGCTTTCTGGTTTCTGACTTGAAAATAGATTTTTGATGATTCTCAGGACCTCCAACATATTAAACAAGAGTAATTAAAGATGGTTCAGTCACTGTTTTGCACTCAAATATGAGATTTGCAAAGATTTTGATGTTTGATCATCATAAAAATAGTTAACTTACACTCATGCATGTGACTTTGAGGTAGAAATAAGCTATTTTGAGAGTTACATGAACATAGTTAACTATTAAATAACGATCAAAACCAAGAGAAAGCACAAAAATCAGCAAAACAGAAACTGTTCAGAACTGGGCTTAAGCGCTCAAGGCCTGAGGCTTGAGCGCTCAACCCCTGTTGTAACTGCAGATTTTGAAAGTGTTTTTAAACAACTTTTAGACCTTTGTGAGTTCAATGCAAGTATAAAGAACTTGCTTGAACTCACTGGTCTTCCTCAGAGGGATCAAAACAGTGAATATATCACATGTTTAACTACCTTTTGAACTTGATTGAAAGCTTGAACTTGATTTTGAGCTTGGGGACGGACGATTGTGGATGTTTGGTTAATATTTTGGATGGGTGAAACAGTGTGTGAGGTCGATTGATCAATGGATGATGAGTAGTCGTGGTATTTTGAACTTGAAAGATGGTTTTGTAGATGGTTTTGGTGTTGTGTGGAGTGGTATTGTAGTGAGAGAGGGTGAGGATATTTTCTGGAGGAAATGGGATAGCTGGAGTGTGAGCGTTAGCCACCTCAAAACCAGGGGTAGAGGTTGATTTAAATAAGCAGTGAGTCGGAGAGAAGGGAAGAGAGAGTGGGTTTTGTATTTGAAATTGGGTTAGGAGTAGTTTTAGGTGTAGTTTTAGGGTTGTGTTAGAGTGTATTATACGTATTAGGATCGTAGGAGATCACCCCAGACGCTCCCATGCAGAAAATCTCATGATTAGATGCTCTACAGATTCCTTACTGGGATCAGAGTTGAGCGCTCAAATCCGTAGGATTGAGCGCTTAAGGGGTTTGAGGTTACTGGTGGCAGGTTAATGGTTTTGCTTGGTTTGGTTATTTTTGGTTTGGTTTGGTTAATGGTTTTGGACTGTTTGGCGATGTTTGGTTGATTTTGATCAAGTTCAAGCCATTTTCACCAGTTTCGGGTAGTCGTGATTGGTCCGTTTCATCATTGGGAATGCTCGAGCGCATCCCGGGTTCAAAATCGGGGTGTCTACATCTAGCTTGTTATGTTTTCATTCAAGAATATTGGGGTAATTGTTATCCCCCCCAATTTGACCCCTATTTCTTTCCTCTTAAATCTCCTAGCATCACCACTACCGACAACACCTATTGCATTGGGTTTTGATTTACTGCTGTTTAGGTTTTCTATGTTTTCAAGGAATAAGATTGGGGCTTTTGTTTTGATTAGTTCAAATTATTGACTATGAAATGCTAGGACGAGTGTATGATAAGATAACCAATTTTTTCAAGTATATGTTCTTCTTTTCAATGCTCTTTCCTAAGTAATTTTAGTATTCTAATCCCCTAAAGCAGAACAAGTTAATTTTATGGACTTGTGGTTGTTTAAGTAAATGATTTAGTAAATAGAGGGAGACAGAACAAGACATCTAGGGCGTTGGCATAGACCCAAGATTTTTTCTTTTCCAGCGGCCCAATTAAGGGCGATGGCATAGACTGCATAAATCAAGCCCGGGAAATAATTGGCGCTGAAAATGAATCCCCCAAATGTTAAATCCCGAATCCCTCAGTCGACACTCTTAGCGCCAATGAATTCCCTCAAATGTTACTTTGTTATTTTACTAATTTTGATTCAGCAATTCAATCTACGGTTAATTCTGCAAGGTATTGTTTGTGATTGTAGACTGAACAACATAGTGATGAGGTTTATGCGCATATTACTTTTGTCCCAGAACAAGATGTATGAACCTATAAACCCTGTGAAGTTAATTTTTCTATGCTTCTGATGGACGTTATGATGTTGCTGACCAATAAGTTATGTATGCAGCAAAGTGAATCAACAAGTCCTGAGTTGTACACTCGGGAACCCCCAATGCCTATAGTTTACTCATTCTGCAAGGTTTTAAATCCCTCTGATACTGGCAGTCATGGTGGCTTTTCAGTTCTGAAAAAGAGCGCCAATTGCTCCCTCCGCTGGTAGAATTCTGCTCCATGTTGAATCTTTTTTAACCTTGTTCAATTCCTTCATTATTGTCATTTTATTGATTAATCATCAAAGTACTTGCTTTCGTTGTTCAGGATATGAATCAGGAAAAACCTATGTAGCAACTGATCACAGGGGATCTTCATGGAGTGAAATGGTCATTTAATCATGCTTTTTGAGGTATTGGTTTATCAAGGTAATGGTTTTTAGTCAATTTTTCTTTTATTCCTTATCATTCAGCTGGGATTTAGGAAAAGAGAGGAAGAAAGAACATCTTTGTTAGTCATTGAGAGTCTGAGACCCATAGCATGGTAATTGTACTTAGAAATTAATAGGAAATAATATAAACTAAATATTAGCTTTTCTTGCTTGCACTCCTTTGTTTGTTTTCATGGTATTATTACTCACTACAACACATATGGGTTTTTATAGCATAATTTTATAGAATTCTTCCTGTACTTTACTTTTGTATTTACAATGGGATGTGCTGGTCTTCTCGCTAATAGATATCCATGGTAACTATTTCAAGTTTTACCCTAAGTCGTTTATATAGGTGAAGGCGTAGATTTAGGGGTGCCAATCGAGCCAAACAAGCCAAGCACAGTAGTGCCCAAGCTTTGGCTCGACTCCTTATTGCATGTGTTCAAGCTTGGCTCGAGCTTGAAGTTTTGTGTTTGTGACAAGCTTGGCTTGGATAGTGGAATATGCAAGTCATTCTCGAGCTTTTAAGCCTAGAGCTCGTGAAGTTTCAAACTTTTAAGCTTGAGCTTAAACTTAATATCATCGAGTTTCAAAATGATATAGGCTAATTCAAAGCAATTAAGCAGAACCAACATATTCAGGGGAAAAAAATTTATAAACATAAAATTAAATTTACTAGCTACCGTTCATTAAGCTACTCCTGCATTTATAATATTTATGGAATGACCCCTCTATCCATGAGCCCATCGAGCCAAACACCCATGTGCTCAAGCTTGACTTGAATTCATAACCAAACAAAATTCCTGATTGAGCTTGGCTTATATTTTTTTTAAACGATCGTGAACAAGCCAAAAGTCGAGCCAAGCTTGAGCTCAAGCTGTTTGTTTTGTTTAGCGACCCTATGTAGATTCCCCGATTTCCAGTACTTGGCACATGCAGTGTGTGCAATGGTAATTCGTAATCAAATAAATTGCAAAAGTTATATAATGTTGGATTCAAGTATTTGTTGGCCAGAACTGATATGGATTTGTCAAGTTATTGGAATTGATGGCAAGTGGAGCTTGTTCACTCTTTACTAGAGGAGCTTGTTCACTCTTTACTAGAGGTGCTAGTTCACTTATATCTTCAATCATTTCAGAAATGCCGAATCTGTCCAGGGTATTTTTCTGGGGGTCCCGCAATTCACTATATTTTACAAGCTCCTCTAGTTCAGAGCATCTTGTTTTGTAAATCATGAACGACCTTTCTACAAGTTTGAAGCATCAACTTGATGCTGCTCCTTTTTACTCTGGTGGGTTTTCTGATTTTCCCAAAATCTGCAGGTTCTAATACCATTTACTGTTCTAGAGTATGTTACAGTAAGCTCGTTGTATGAGTGAACACCATTTATTTTTATCTACAGCCCCCTGAACCCTCATCGAAGTTACACTTTTCAGTCTGTAGTCCCAGTTTGGTGAAAACATGGTTAATGGAATGTCTTTTTTTTTTCCCCCTTAGTTGAAGATCTGTTGCTAGAACTGTAGAATAGGGAGCTTGAAGTTACAAATTTACTGTATGAGTTTGATGTTACCTGCTATGAATTGTTTTGTTTGATGGAATGTGATATTGTAGTTGCTGAAATTGGGAAATTAGTTGTTGAATTTGCTGTGTAGATGGAATGGTTATTTCGGAAGCCTAAAGGTATGTTGGTCGCTGTTAAAAGACTTAGAAAGTTGTAGATTTGATTTCTATGGCATGATGTGGTATTCATAGTCTTTTGAAATAAAATAGTGGACTTGGATTCTAAGTTAAAAGAAGGGGCAAAAGTAAAGTCGTTGAGAATGTGGTAAAATTTATGTAGGTTTTGCTTTGTGACGTTTGGATATTTAGAGCTTGTCATTTGGTTTGCTGATTTTGAAAGAGTTTTGACTTTTTCAAGCACTTTAGCTATCATCAAGATATTAATCTTTTGTTTGGCTGAAGTTGATTTGATTAGAAATTGTTAAATTTTACAATCTGAATGTTTTCTCTCCTTGTAGGTCTTCAAGTATAAAGAGAAGATTGATGTTCCGTCACTTATTGTGAAGATGGAGAATCGTAGATTATGATCTTCGCCGCTCGTTGGAACTTAGTTGAACCATTTTCCTTGTCACTTTGTTTTCTTACTTTGTGGTATGAAGACATGTAGGCTACTTAAGTTGATTTGATTAGAAATTGTTCAATTTTATAATTTGAATGTTTTTTTTTCTTGTAGGTTTTAAAGTATAAAGAGAAGATCGATGTTTCGTCACTTTTTGTGAAGATGGAAAATCGTAGATTATGATCTTGCTACCGCAGCTTTTTGGAACTTAGTTGAACCGTTTTCCTTATCACTTGTCTCTTTTTGCATTTTGTTTGTAGTTGGAAGCTACTATTTTTTTCCATTTCTTCTATGTGAAGCAAATATGTATAGTACTTGTGTTTTAGATTAAACACTATTATTTTCATTTCAATTTTGTATGGAATTTGGTAAATGTATTCTCGTTGGATTCATAGCAATATGATAATTTAGATTTTGTACCAAATGAGTTGATTGGATTCTATTGATCAGGTCAAGGAATTGAAATAAATTTGCAACAATGCCATAAAAGAGTGTCGTTTCAATATATAACTGGAACCAATGCTATTAAAATGACAACGTTCAGGAAATGCTATAATAGAATGTAAAGAGATAACGTTCAAAGAATGCTATAATAGATTATAAATTGATAACGTTTAAAGAATGCTATAGTAGAGAAGCATTTCATAAGATTCAGAAAATGCTATAATATAGTAACATTTCATAGCATTTTAGGAACGCTATCAAAAGGTTGAGACTTTTTATAACATCGACTAACTTAACGTTCTTAAGAACATTATGAGTTGCTTTTGATAGCGTTTTTCGAACGTTATAATAGGTGATTTTTGTTGTAGTGCAATACCTTGTGTTCTGTTCAGCTTTCTAATCGATTGATATCAATACCACAGTGCCCTAAAACTTTGATTTTTGCTTTGAACCTCTTTCAACCTGTGTTTGACGGTGAGCTTGAAATAACTTTTGTTTAAGCTTCTTTACTTAATCATTGCACTTATCTCTCATTAATTGCCCATATTGTCAGTTGTCGTTCGAGTTCGGTGATAGTTGCACCACTCTCGTACACTTGCCAAGTGATAATGCAACACAATGGATGATGGATATGATTTATGAATGAAATGAGTTATGTTTTGAAAATGACACTTGAGGGACACATGAGGGATACATGGTACATGAGAAAGAAATGTTTTTAACTTAAAGTTGGTTGTGGTTACTAGGACCCCATTCGGGTGATCCTAGGCATGGGTTACGAGGCCTTTAATCTCAGCAAGGGTTACAAGGCCCATGAATATCGGTAGAGGGATGCGAGGTCCTAGGGAGACATCCCGAATGTTCGACAGGGGTTACGAGACTCAAAATTCCCAGTTTTCGAAATAGGGATAACAATGACTTGAAATGAAATAGTGAAATGGATGGTAAGCGTATATGGACTCTTGGGATTTAAGAAGGGGATTCTTATGAATGAAATGACGCTTTGTGAATTGACAACACTTGAGTTCTCACTTAACTCGTATTTCTATTTTGCTCTTTAATTGTTGGCATAGATAACCTTATCTCTCCTTCATGCTCATCTCATAGCATATTCATTTAGAGTTTGCAGATGAACCTCTACTGGGTTAGTGTAACTTATCCTAACAATTTCAGATACTACACACGGAGCATGAATTGATTTGCATGGAGGGCTTGATTGTGGATGTGGAACATGTCATCAAGAGTTATTGATGCTATCGTTGTTGGATTGCGGAAAAACATTCTTGTTTATCAAAAACTTTTGATGAACAAAATAACACCACTCGAATACATAATCATAAATACCTTTTCTGAGTAGTTCACCTTTTGTCTAGATGCCTTTGATTCCTCACTTAGCGATCCAAGCGTCTCGCCTCCTCAGTGATTCACCCTTGCAACTCTTTTCTCTTTATGTGTTTTACTTTCTACAGACAATAAAAATTCTGATAGCCAATCTTTTGTGTCTAACGTCTATTAAATAGACTCTCATAGATAGAGTTTGCAATTAGCTGGGATCCTTAGGGATCTCTATCTTTCAGTTGTGTAAAACAAATAAAAGACTTCTCTTTTATTTATATCAGGATAACAATTATCCTATATAGTCTTTTTAATTATCACCTAAAAAGATAATTATATAGCTTCCACCAATCACAATAATGTCCATCAACACATTGCAATTGAACCCTAGAAAATAGAGAATTACAAGTGAGGCCCTTTCCTACAATTGTCTACTAATTTCCTTCCACCAACTTATATTCCCATAAGCTAATAGGCATGGATAAATTCACACCATCAAAACCCTAGCTTATGCACGACATTCTTAATTTTCATTGTCTAGTTGGACCCCAAAAGACAATTCAAAAATTCATTTTGTAGTATAGTATTTATACCTATAAATTACCAAAAACATTTTACTAAAAGACACTGGCCGGTTTTTTTCTGGTCCAACATTATTGTGAAAATTGCTTGAATATACATTCTCACTTTGAGAATGGTGGATTCCTTGTTAAGCACTTATATAAATTAATTTTCACCACAGCATGTCCATATATAGCCTTTAATTCAGCATCACCAACCGACAATGTCAAAGTTAAATGAATAAACAATTAATTTATACTAGCCTCTCAGGTCAAAGGAAAATAAGTAAATTGCAGTAGAACTACCTTTTTTATTCTGACAGTGTTCCTTCCATAGGTGTTCTTAAACTGATCCTTTCAATGAATGTACTTACTACATATCATCCACTTGTTTGTTTAAGGTCACTATTGATAAATTCACACCATCTAAACCCTAGCTTATGCACGACATTCTTCATTTTCACATTCTAATTGGACCCCAAAAGATAATTCAAAAATTCGTTTTGTAGTATGATATTTGTACATATAAATTACCAAAACCATTTTACTAAAAGACACCTGCTGGGTTTCTTTTGGTCCAACATTATTGTGAAAATTGCTTGAATATACATTCTCACTTTAAGAATGTTGGATTCCTTGTTAATCACTTATATAAATTAACTATCACCCACATAGCCCAACATGTCCGTATATAACATTTAATTCAGCATCACCGACCGACAATGTCAAAGTTAAATGAATAAACAATTAATTTATACTAGCCTCTCAGGTAAAAGGAAAATAAGTAACTTGTAGTAGAACTACCTTTTCCAAACTGACAGTGTCCCTTCCATAGGTGTTCTTAAACTGATCATTTCAATGAATGTACTTGTTACATATCATCCACTTGTTTGTTTAAGGTCACTACCTCAATGATGAAGTAAATCATCCTATCATATACGAACATAACGAGTGTAGGCCATAATAGGCGTGAGACCCAATCAACACCCATAGCGTAGAATATTATTGGGTCTACAAGGCACTGAAAAAACATAACTCCCCGCCTCTGGTTCATTAACCATTAGCATGCTTTTTCTACAATGTTACCCAAGGGGCCTAATGTTCACATCTTTATGTGATATTAAATAATAACGTTACCCAAAATAATAATCTACAAAAATGTAAAATAAAATGTCAAACAATTTATTGAAAATAATAATAATTGGTTTTTGGAGTATAATTCTAACAATCTCTCACTTTCTCTCAAAACCAATCACACATGTATTTGACACACATCGTCTCTTGATGTATTCCTTGTCTAAAGGGTACAAACCCTTTCTTGGAATCTTGCATGCAAAATCTGGCCAAGGTCATATTTTAACTGATGACATGGCACCTACATCATTCCCAATGAGTAGTATGCCATCAACATAGAAGACCAAAAATACATTGACGCCCCCAGTAACCTTCTTGTAAACTCAAGGTTCATCCATATTTTGTGAGAAATCAAATGATTTCATTGCCTGATCAAAACGAATATTCCAACTGCGAGATGATCGCCCTTTGTTATTCATGCTTATCTCAACCATTGGTTCAAGTACTACTTCCTCAAGAACAATTTTTGTTCTATTTTCATTGAAACCATAACCCTCTGCAAAACTTTTGTTCCTTGGAATTATAGAAGTAGTATCATTATCAACACAATTTATAGAATTATCAATAGGATCATTTAAATAGAAAACCATTTAATAAATACCAGAAACCACAACTTTATTATTGTGCCTAATAACAACTCTTGAATTAAAAGAAACTGAATATCCAAATGGAAATAATTTCGAACATAAATTAAATTCCTACGAATTTCTGGCACATACAGATAATTGACTAAAACTAGAGTCCTATTAAATGAGAATTTCAATTAAAAGTTCCTATTGAAACAGCGGCAACAGTTGCACTCGTTCCCATCTTTATTAGCATCTCTCCTTCCTTAAGCTTGCAGGTCCCCTTGAACCCCTGCAACATATTACAAACGTGTGAGGTCTCACCAGAATCTACACACCAAGCATTAGGCCAGGAAGACCAATCAATAAATTGGTTTCAATAACAAGCAAAATTCGACATACCTTCCAAAGGTTTGTCCTTTTTCAGAGTTGCCAAATTGATACGGCAGTTTCTCTTCCAATGGCCAGGTTTGTTGCAATGGAAACAGAGGCCTTTTCCATTCTTTTTATCAAAACCCTTTTTCACTCCACTTTGTGCTTTCAAAAGGAAACTTAGAGCCCGTGGGTTTCTTCTTGTTATAGTTATTCTTGCCCTTAGGCTTAAATTCAGTAGAACCCGGATTCTCACCCAACATCACAGTGGGTTGGCTCCTTTTGCTAAGATCCTCCGCTGTCTGCAACATATTGAGCAGCTCAGATGTGGAAACCACCAGTTTATTCATAGTATAATTTTGAGTAAAGTGATCAAAACATTTGCCTCTTAAGGACGAAAGGATTGCATCAATTTTCGTTTTCCCCATCCATCTCTGCACCCAAAGTCTCCAATACATTAACGTACACTATCATTTTGAGAACATGATCTCGTACTGGAGCACCTTCCACCATCTTGGTGTTCATCAGCCCTTTCATGGCTGCTAGGCATGCACGTCTACTTTGCTCTCCGAACATTTCCTGCAGATTAGCGATCATATCTCTTGCTGTAGGAATCCCCTCGTGCTGCTTTTGCAACACATTGGTCATTGAGGCTAGAATATAGCACTTTACATATATGTGAAGATAATTGAATGTTCAAAGTATATTTGACTACTAATTTTTTTTTCTTAACAAATATAGCTTGTTCAAACGCATATCAATATCTGATCGACGTAATAGTTGACACTAATAATATATAAATTATGAGTTGCAAATTGAAGAACCCAAATCGTCAAATATCATTGTTATGGACGTCCTATCTTAGAACAGGAGGAACCACACAAGATGTGATCTTGATTTCCAACAATCTAGGTTTTTTAGTTTGTCACAAGTTATTTCGGATTCAATTGAAATTACTTTGAACCTCGGGGTGACCATTTGTTTTTATGGTAAACATTAATTTCTTGCTTTACCTTAAACAAGTTACATTGTGTTAGGCATGGTGATATAGATGGAAACGTACGTAATGAATTTGTAGAAGAAGAAAATAGTGAAAAAAGAAACTAAGCCAAGTTTCTCATTTGCTAAGATGAAAAATCCCATTAGTGAATGTATCTCGAGCGGTATGTAAGTTAATGAACCGCTTCATAATTTTTGGGGACATAGACATCAACGATCATCTCTTGACCTTTTGATTGTCTGTATACCACTTCTCATATCCTTCATCCTGCTCGGTAGGTGGCTGTGATTTGCTACGAATAAAAGAGAGTTTCTCCTTCTCAGCAATATGCATCATAGTTTATTTAATTGAGTACAATATCTGGATTGAACGATGAACCTTCGGATTGAATAATGATGGGAGCAGGATTTGGTGCCAGATGATTCATAATCTGACTTGCTCATGGTTCGAAGGCAACATGGCCTCAATGAAAGGATGGTGATGATTCTAGTTTCAAGCTCTGATATCAAATTGAAAATCAGATTGTGGGAAAAATATTAACAATCAAGTTATATCACTAATGAATCTGTTAAAATCGAAAAGAATCACCAGAGAAATCATTGACCACTAACCCAATATCTCTAACAGGGAAGTCTTAGAGCATCTTTATCAAAAAAAAAAAAACACCAAATTTAACGTCAAAAACACATTTTATAATTTAGCAAGTCAGTTTTCAAAAAACTCACAACAACATACTCTCTATTATATATAACTTCACTATATTAAACTATTCTTTTTTTCTACTCCTACTCCCCAAAAGTAATTAATGTGAACAGTGCGTGAACAGTGCCTTGGTGCGTGAAGAGTATCGCACCAAATTTGTTCAGCTACTGTATCAAAGTTAAAAATCTGCGAATTGGTGAGGCATTTGGTGAGGCTGATTTTTTTAGGTTTCGGGGGTTTTGATCTCTACCTTGACTTAAAAGTTAAATTGTTGATCCTGATATTGATCCTCGTATGGGTTCTCTCTATGGGATGTTTTTGGTATTTGATTTCACTTTCTGTCATGCTGAAACTGAATCTCCAGATGTCAATAGTTCCTTGAAGAATAACTTTTTCTCTTTGTTTTCATTGGGATGGTAGTTAAGGTGTTTGGGTAAAAGAAAATTAAAGATAGAAGAGTAACTTACATAATGGAGGGAAAAAAATGCACGGCAAAAGGACAATTATGGAGTGCAAAAATCACTCAAATTTTTTAAATTAAGTTAAAATCGTTAACATATATACTATCTGTAAAGACCCATAATTTATTTATTTATTTATTTTATTATTTCAATGTGATTAAGTCTTTGTAGCCATGCTAGTATTTTATTTTATGTTTATGTAAATTTATGCGCATTTTATTTACTGAGATTGGGTACGTGGACCATGGGGGAAAGTGCGTGGGACCATTTGTGTTAGCTTTTAAAATCAGTTAGTTTTAATTTTATAACTCATGGGGCCCTAGTCTAGTTACTTGTTAAAATAGGACTTGATGGAGTGCCTAAGGAAATAGAGGGACCTTAGGTGTAATTTTTACACCTTATTCATAAAATGGATCAGGAGATGAACTCCCTTCGTCATTTTTTTTCCCAGCGTACGGTTCTCTTTATTTCTCTCGGTTCACTCCATCTCTCTCACTCTCCCACAAAACTCTACAATCAACACACAAATTCAACACAAACCCATCTCTAATCCTTTGTAGCCGCAACATCTAGGCACGGAAATCGCGCGGGTGGAGTCATCTCGGTGGATTTTTTTGGGGTTTGGAGGCTAGGGTTTTGGTTTAAGACTTGGTGGAGCTCAAATCTTTGAGGTAGGGGCAAATTTCTACTCTCTCTAGTTGTATGTAGTTGATTTGTTGCATAAATCTAAGCATGGGTTTCCAATTTCTAGAAACTTTTGATTTCCTCCATTAAAGTGGGTTTTCTTCTTATTTTGTGCTTGATTTATGATATTAGTTGTTAAATTGTTCAATCGGTTGTTGATTTATCATCTCTCGAAGTTTATTTGTTGTTTAGAACCTCAACTTTGAGCTTAAACCATCACAATTGGACTTGGGTTGAAATTCCACACCTAAAAGGTGAAAATTTGCACTGTTTCTGTAAAAATAGCTGTTGTCCCAAAATTTCCAGCAGCTGCTCTAATTTTCTGGGTGGTTTCCGGCCACCCTTTGACGTTGGTTTGGCCTCCAATCGTCCGGTACTTCGCACACTTAATTTATAACAACGTGATAACCCCAAAAACCATTTTGAAATCTTTAAACTACGACTTTGACATTTGATTTCGTTGGACACGTCGTTATACATATCGGATACATATCATGTTGAATTGGTTGGCCCATTTGGCGAAAATTGGGGCGTTTTAAAAAAAAAAAAAGGGAGCGGGGAATACATAGAAATGTTTTGGTGAACTAAATGTTTTGAGATGATAAAAATGGTTTAAAGATTCTAGGGATCACCCGTTTGGTGTCCCTGGCCACGGGTGCACGGAGCCCACGAAATCCGGCAGGGGTGCACGGATCCCAAGAAATCCGGCAGGGGTGCACGGAGCCCATGAAATCCGGCAGAGGGATTCATTCCCTATTAAATGAAACAGTTGATTTTATGAAAAAGTTGGAAATGGTAATGATTTGAAGTGAAAATGGCATTTTTGGCAAACATTGGATACTTGGACACGAATTTGGACACATATGATACTTGTTGGTAATTTAGACTTACTAAATGGATTTTCAAGTTTCATTTGGGTACTTTGAAATGGTTTTGGACACTCGGATACGTTCAGGACACACGGATACATTCTAGGGACACTTGGGTACATTATGGGCACTTGGTGCTTCTTTGGACACTTTAAGATTCTTCGGACACATAGGTGTTTGGTGGACACTTGTAAATTATTTTTGACCTATCAAAACATGGATTGCTCATTTCACTCACATCATTTCAAATCCCGGTGCAATTATCATCTTTATACACCTAGCGCTAGTAGAATAGTTTCCTACTGGGCTAGTGAGCTCAACCTATCAATTTTCAGGTATTTGGCTTGGAACATGAGATGGATGCGTGAAGTGTGGATGCATAGTGTTGGATTTCATCGAGCATGAAGCTATTTTCCCATCTTTGTCTAATGTTTTTGAAAGATGGTTTTGTAACTTCCATATGTTAATCCTTTTGACTATTTGGGCTAATGTAATAACTTCTAAACTTGGTATTTATGCATTCGGGCTATGGTCGCTAGTAGTTAAAACCTGTTTATTCGTGTTGGTGAGAATGTATTTGTTGACTTTGACTATTCAAGGAGAAATTGTAAGACTATTTTGACTTGTTCCACGTGGACATCTTCTATGTTTGGCTTATTAAATTTGAGGGCGTGACACTATCTCTAACCTTAAATTCTTAGATCAAATAGGCCAATATCTAACTTCGTTAACGTAACTATCACCGACATGAGATATTTCCGATCATGTGACAGTACCAGATGGTGCTTCCCACAAATAAAATATCGTCGTTACCATATTATGTATGTCATTTCTTGTCCCTCATGCAATCACCAACCGAGAGTGAATAATACTCGTCTCTGGTAGGCGGTATTCTCGGAGCGCTGAATAATTTTTCAACCCCAAGGGGTTTCGTCAAGTGGTTATGATGAAGTAATAAGTGTTCGTCTTTGAGGTCACATATTACATTCGGACAACTCCAAACATTTCAAATTGACCCGGAACAAACATTACTAGACATTTGCCGGGTCAGTAACTTTAAGACTCCGAAATTAATCGATATGCGTGCAAACTGATCTGAATATCCAATTATAAATAATAATAATAATAAAAGAAAACTATCACCATCATCATCATCACCTTTTCAGAAACGTATGTGAAGTAGACTAACCAGGGACAAAGAGAGAAAAAGGAACACTCCATTGGTAGGACTGAAAAGGAAAAGTTAAAGAAACCAAATAGTAAAATTAAAGTGATTCAAACAACTTATGAGTTTGCCTCATTTTCTAACTCCATCTGAGTACTCCAAGATGGACGACATGCTTTTTCCACATCAGAAGAAGCAAAGAATAACCACAACATCAAAATTCATACGACCTGGATCCTGTGGGGCTCGCGCGTGTAAATCACCAAATATCGGCCGCTAAATTAATATCTGGTGAAGTCATGGACGAGACTGGGCCTGTCCGCGACATTGAGGCGCCAAGAGAGGAAGGGAATGCCGGAATCGGATTCGCCGCTGCTGCTGCTGTTGTCGATGAACCGGAACTCATTGCTGGTGGCCGGAGAGTAGCAAGGGATTTTCTGGGACTGGGAGGAGGAGTGGTGGACCCATGAATTGTTCATCATGTGCTGATGAGGCTCCATCATTCCTGATGCACCAGCTGACCCGCCGCCGTTGCTGCCGGATGCCGTTGCTCTCCTCTCTTCCTTCTTGAATCGGATTCCACAAGCATTGCAAAGCGACTGCGTTTGTTCACATATACACATACGTTAGATTTCAAACACTAGACTTTAGGAGATTTCAATAATATTCACAAACAGACAAATTGAATGGTATATTCAAAATTAATTATGCAGAAGAATTTTAAATGCAAAAGTATAATGAGAATCTAAAAAGATACTCAGGTTAGTCAGGTATGGATTTTATATGCTGTATCTTTCTATTTTTCTATTTTTTTTTAATGCAACTGGCTAAACAATAAGAATGCAAAATGGACAATGGCAGCATAAGAAAATGTGGCTGAAAAAGGGTATGGATTTTGGCAGTAGAGAACTACAAATTGGAATTTTGAGAGTCTGGGGACAGATTGATTTTGGCTGAATTAATATGACAAACATCTCACAAATGGTTGAATACAATCCGTATGTATGGAAAATTTGAGGACATTTTAATGGGCTAAAAATTTTTGGTTTCTGAAACATAGCAATTCAGTATTTATAGTGAATATAAATAGAGCTCTTGCAGTAGTTGTTTTCTATCTAGCCAAAAATATCGATCATTGTGATTTGTGAGTCATACTAATATATTTATTAATTTTCTGTGTTTTAATTTAATAGTGCTTTTATCATATCTGTTCGAATATCTTTTGCATATAGAGACAACCATGTCTGGACAAAAAAATTTGGAAGACAAATAACATGATACGAGTGCGGGCACACAATGCCCGTGCGATGAGGGAATAATACATATTTTTCAGTAACAATTTTACCCTAACTTCTCTCAAAGACATTCAGTTAAAATACGAAAAATATATAGAGACAGTGGTGTTGGACTGTACGTACCTTGGGGCCTCTTGGACCGTTTCTCCAGAGAGGAGTAGAAGTGGTGTCACAGTTAGCACAGCGCCTAGCAAGGAGTGGATCACCACCACCACCGCCGCCGCCGCCGCCGCCGCCGGAGGAGTTGTTGTTGTGAGATTTGGAAGGTGAAGAGGCATGTTTGTTTTTTTGTAAAATGTTATCCCAAGAGAAGCTAGACCGTCGACGATCGGTACTAGTGGTTAGACGAGTGGATGGGGTTCCTAAAGAGAGAGTGCAATCGACGGAGGAATAGGAAGACGGAGAGGCCGTAAATGGGTAGATATGATCATCGGAGTATTCGTAATGATCAAAGGGATCGTGGTTGGCCGACATTGAGAAGAGCATTGACAGTGCCGGATGATGATTGCTTTGGGCGTGGTGGTGATGAAACACAGCGGTACTGCCACATGTGCATCCTCCTCCTCGTAGTAAATGATCGTTACAACTCGAACTGTGCATCATCTTCACACACTCTCTCTCTATCTCTGTAGGTGTGAGAGGGACTGATGGTGAAATGAGGAATGAAATGGAAATGGGGGAGGTCGAGAGGAAATAGTGAAGTGAGAGTATTGATGTGTATAGGTAATAATAACAGGGTAGAAAAAAAGGGAGGAGAGAGAGAGAGAGAGAGAGAGAGAGAGAGAGCTAAATGAGTGTAAGTAAGAAGAAGGGGGTGGGAGGAGGGGTTGTTGTCTGGTAGCTTTATAAAGCCAATAAAATGTTGAAATACCGGTCAGCACTGCAGTCCACGTTGTCCACAAATGCTTACATGTCACATTTAAATAACTTCATGATGAGAAAGAGAGAGAGTGAGTGAGTTAAACAAGTCAGGAGGTGAGTTTAGGCCAGTGAGTGGTTCTCATTTCTCCCAGTATCATCCCCTTATATTTTTTTGTCAGTACGAACTTCCAATAATTGTTAGGGAAATTTTCTTAGTTATGCAATGGGTACACCATTTGGTGTACACCAAATATATATCGTGTTATGTGAGACTCATTTTGAAATTGCACACAAATTTTCGGAGCTAGTTAAATTATTCAAAATATGTTTTTAAGAAATAGTGTAAAAAAAATCAGCTTAATTAGAACGGTTATTCGCTAAATTTCTTATCAGAAAATTGAGCAAAAAACTTATCAAACCTCTACCGATATTTAATTAAGCTAATTTTTTATAGGGACCCTTAAAAAAATATTTTAAACAAATTAAGCGGCTTCGATCATTTGTTTAGAACCCCAAGGTAGGCTCTACACAACACAGTGTGCATTTGGCGTATACAAATGGCATACCCATAGTTTTATTGTCTTCTCTTTGACCCCATGTGATTCTGTGTCTGTGCAATTTCAACCCAAATATTTGAATATCAAAGCATAGTTACTTACTTACTTACTTTGTAGTTGTTGGACCAATTTGTAGATAGATTAATTAGTACTTTCTTTCAAGTTAACAAAAGTGTGTCACACAGCTCTTCTAAGGGTGGGTGTGAGGTAACTATTGAGACAAAATACCCTAACATATTTTCAAAATTACAAAACATCATTCTTATTCTTCTCTATCTCTTCATTCGACTTCCTGAATCGCTTATTAGAATCATACAATATGCACAAACACTCAAAACAAGTTTTACCATCACATATGATCATGTGGGTGATCTGAAACTCAAATGAGAAAGAGAGTGATGAATTTCCTTTGTTGTTGTTCATTTACATTTTTATATGTTTTCAGGTGATCGTAGTAAAAAATTATGTCATTGGAATACCATTTTTATATGCCGTTCATTTACATTACTATTTTGAATTCAATAGAAACGAGTCTCTATGGACAATAAGTGTTCACAACACTCTAAAAAAGACAATAAATACCCGAATATAAGAATCCTAGGGTACATAATTTCATGGTGGCACTATCCTAATTTTTAATTGGTAAAAAACATATAACGATTCGAAAAAACTGAATGGTCGTGAGATGGTACATCAATTCGCCGCTAATAATTAAAGATTCAGCATGAAGCACCATCTCAGCAAGGGGAATGATTTTAATTAGTTGGGGAAACACTGGAGTTGAAAACAAAAGGAGATATTACGAGTGACGCATGGCGTGTTTTGACACGATCGGGAGTTATTTGATTGTATTTATCGTGCTTTTTAAAAGTGTATAGGCATTTTGGTTAAGAATCTTAATTGTAAGGAATATTAGGAGTACTGGAATTTAAAAAACAAGAAAGAAGGGAAGTATTTGTATATATTCATGAACATGAGGGAGGTGATTGTAATTTTATTGAAGTGTGAAGGGGAAAGATTTGGTCACAACTGAGTCAAAAGAGCCCACGTGACTAGGGGGAACAGTCTTCCATATGGATCTGCATTATCCGATCACGAGGCAAACATACAACAGTCTCAAAAACTTCTGTCCGTATCCGTATCTCTCTGCTCCTTTACTCTGTCCCACTATCACCCTCCCAAGGAAAATGGAATCCCCCCCCTCCCCTCACTCCTCACTCACACAATTATTCTCAACACATTATTTCACCCCCTCTTCAAATATCAAATCAAAAATATATTACTCCTACACATTTTGGATCTTCTTTTTGAAATCATTCCGATATTACTATTTGAATATTTTGCTGAAACAATAGGGTAAATGTGTTTAATTTTCATCTTGGGAAAAAGAAAAAAAAGTACGTAGCTTCAAAATATTTCAATTAAGTGTTGCAATCCGTTTGTTTCCAATATAAATATTTGTTTTGCAATCAAATGAAACGTTGTCTAATCATTGTCATTTTTGGCGTAATAAATTTTTATCGAATGAGTTGTGATAAGCCCCGAATATTGAAACGTGTTCAAAAAAATCTGAAAACTTCATGAACAATACCTACTGGTCCAAAGCTCATGCCATGTTGTGTGTAAATCGATCTAAAGGAAAAGCATGTATACACGGATTTAGGTACACATTATAAAAATAAAATGTATTAAGAATCGTTTGATATTTTTAAGTCCCACAAAATGAATGAGAGATCAACGTGAACCAAGTTAGTTTGTATCTATATACATAAATACATGTATTTTTCATTGTTCAAATTGATCAAGACCCTTTTCTAAAAAATTGGCGAAATAAATTCTTTGTTTTAATCTCCACTCATCTCATAAGAATTGAAATATATTGTTCAGCTTAGAATCATTACATTGAATAGGAATAAATAAAATAAAATAAAATAAAATAAAATAAAATAAAAAAAACCTAGTAATAGTAGTTCATATATATGTCGACAAAAAAGACAAATAATTTTTTTTATATGGGTAGTTAGCATACGTACTGATGATTTCGTTCATTTGAAACTCAAAGACTAATTAAATTAGGTTCTGCATTACTTTCATCTTTCTTCTTTCTTCTTTTTCTTTTTCTTTTCATTGCCCCTATAAATTTCCAATGCAAACATAACCTTACCTGACTTGTCTTTCTTCCCAAGTTTTCTTTTTTCTTTTTCTTTTTATTTTTATGTGAAATCAAATATAGAAAGTGTTACGTGTAGACTGTAGATTCTAACTTACTCAATAAGGATCATATTAAGAGTCCGTTTCATGTACACACTCGATTTCAAATGAGTACAATGTTATTTTATAAATATCTGTCAAAATTGTGTACAGTAATCTACTAAAATCTAACCGTCAATAAAAAAAAATGCCCGAAATTTCTAGTAAAAATATCTTGTATTTTAATTATTTTTTGTTGGCGACCATAAAAATAAAACATGGAATTGGGAGGGCAGTAAATCATTAGTGAATTTCTTAAAAGATGTTAAATCCAAGCATGCATTTCTCTCCCCCGCATTGTAAGAGGGTATTCCAAGCTGCTTTTGTGGGCCCTGCCTTGCTTCTTTGGTTTTCAAGAGAACAGTGACCACACTACTCTACTGTATTCCGTTAGTTGCTTACGTTAGAGTCCGCCTGGAGACATTATCCAGTGCTCCTACAACATCACACACACTTTATGACAAATCCAATCAGGCCCGGTCCTGAGATTTTCGTGGCCCCAGACGATAATGTAAATAGCCTTATATTTTTCTAGAGAAAAAAAATTAAAGAACCAAAATTTATTTCAAATGATAAATAATGTGTTCCATATTTTGTCTTTTTTGTAATTCGTGTCTTCATGCTAATAAAAAATACTAGTTTTCAGTCATCTATTCTTATTGCAAGAATTAGAAAATCAATTGAAATGGGCAATGCGAACATTTTATGAATACGCACGAAGTATTTTATTTATTTTTCCCCTAATTACTACACCGACAAATTTTTTTTTAAAAAGTCAACGAATGATAATGATGTAGTGGAAAGGGCAAAAAATAGAAGAGAAGATAGGAACTGATCACTATGATAAGAAAAAAGAAAAGGGAAGAGAAGGTAGAAAAGAAAAAGAAGGGCCTATGGGAATTGAACCGTGGCATTTACTAGAAAACACACAAACCTTTCTACTATGCCAAATACTTCTCTATTTCTTGTAGTGCAGTATTATATATTTGTTACTTGGTATAAACATATATATATACCTAATTGGAGCCCTAAAAATAAGCTATTTTTGGTGGAGAAAGGACACTAGAATTAATATTGCTTGATTTTATTTTTGGCATTCATTATTCCTAATTTATTGCTTGATTAATGCTACATAATTTCCGGCTCTCTGGGTAATCCATCATTTTGAATGTAAATTCACATATTTTAACTAGTAATATACTCCTCCCGTCCCATATATCTTGTTCAATAAATATATATTATTGTATTTGATAGATCTCAACTAGTTTATTTAACAAAATTTTAAAACAACATACTAAAATATTGTAAGTTAAGAAATATAAACAATTTATAATTAACACAAATCTTTAAAGATATTAACAAATTGGGATATAGCGGTGTCTAATATAAGTATTCAATCACGTAACGACTAGTTTCAACTTAACAAAAACGAGCAATTATTCAGTAGTCTCGGAGCAAGATCACGTGGTGCTATGAATTATTCCAACACTATACATTTATGCGGGTACGTGTTAACTAAATGCGGGCACATGTTAACCTTTCAATTTCATATATATTGCTTGGGAATATAATGAGTAATCTGTTGAAACGTCTCCACTCATTGCTAATTCATGAATTTGAGTTAAATATAAAGCTTTCACAGTACATACACTAAGTGTGAGTTTTTCATATATAAAAAGGCCTGTCTATAGCTTACGAATTTTAGACAAGTTGTTTCCATGCACTATTTGGACTTTTGTTGGCGACCATAAAAATAAAACATGGAATTGGGAGGGCAGTAAATCATTAGTGAATTTCTTAAAAGATGTTAAATCCAAGCATGCATTTCTCTCCCCCGCATTGTAAGAGGTATTCCAAGCTGCTTTTGTGGGCCCTGCCTTGTTTCTTTGGTTTTCAAGAGAACAGTGACCACACTACTCTACTGTATTCCGTTAGTTGCTTACGTTAGAGTCCGCCTGGAGACATTATCCAGTGCTCCTACAACGTCACACTTTTTTTTTTGGCATTCATCATTCCTAATCTATTACTTGATTAACACTGCATAATTTCCGGCTCTCCGTGTAATCCATCATTTTGTATGTAAATTCACATATTTTAACTAATAGTAATATACTCCTTCCGTCCCATATATCTTGTTCAATAGATATATATTATTTTATTTTATTTTTTGGATAACTCATATATTTTATATTATATTATTTTATTTGATATATCTCAACTAGTTTATTTAACAAAATTTTAAAACATAAGTTAAGAAATATAAACAATTTATAATTAACACGAATCTTTAAAGATATTAACAAATTGGGATTGAGAGTGGTAGCGGTGTCTAATACAAGTATTCAATCACGTAACGACTAGTTTCAGCTTAACAAAAACGAGCAATTATTCAATAGTCTCGGAGCAAGAATAGATGGTGTTGTAGATCATTCCAACACTATACATTTATGCGGGTACATCTTAACTTTTCAATCTCATATATATTGCTTGGGAATGGAATTATTGATCAATTAATATAATATTGAGACGTCTCCACTCATTGTCAATTCATGAATTTGAGTTGAATATAAAGTTTACACAGTACATATTTAAGGATGAGTTTTCCATATATAAAAAGGCCTGTGTATAGCTTACGAATTTCAGACAAGTTGTTTCCGCTATTTGGACTTTTAGTTGATGTACGCGTGTTTCTGTTGGCTTTAGCTCGTTTAGATATAATTGAGAAACTTAGACTAAGTCGTGAACCCTACAATAACGTGTGGTGTTAGATATCTCGAAGAATCACGTCACGTGACCGTACGTGCTCCACGACTACTGAATAATAATTGGACAACAAAAGCAGTCACGCTTGGGTGGTCATTGATCTGGCTCAGGTACCGAATGTTTTTCTTGGGTACTAGGAGAAGCAAAAGATGCAAGGAGTGGTCGCAGGTAGATTGGACAAAAAGTTATCACCCAAATGGGATACTCTCTGCAATGATCAAAGCGAAGTTATATATTCTTGGTTCAGAGCAATCTATGAGTCAAAGAAGGAAACTTGGAAAAAGAAAAGGGCAACATCAAAGAGAAAAGATGATTAGATTACAGAGGAAAAGTGAGGACGGAACTGCCTCTGGAATATCGATGGATTCGATCAAAAGATTCAAAAATACGGAAGAGAGAGAGAGAGAGAGAGAGAGAGAGAGAAAATAGGAGAATAAGATCGTCTAGAGATTGGATACAATGCCATGGACGACCACCACCGCATTTCCAAAAAATGCTCTCATATTCTCTCCTTGTAAACTGTACAAAAACAAAAACTGCGATTCACCCAAGAAAACTTCACGTTTACGTAGGATTCACAAGCACAACCCCGTGTGATGCACTGTATAAATACATAAAATATATGGCTTTAAAAAAAAATGTATAGAAATATGCAAAATGTCAGATTAGGAAATATAAATAAATTCGTCAATTGAGCGGAAAATAATTTGTTAAAAAGTGATTAATTGTGTGGTGTTTTCTAATATATAACAAGTAAAAAGTTTAAAATTTGATTTATTAAAAAGATATGGCCAATAAATATGTGACTTGAGAAAGTACTAAATAAGTACTGACTTAGTAAATTGAAATTTAATTATCAGAGAGACGGTGATTTACATAATTTACTACTACGAATTTGGTTTTTTCATTTCAAGTTTTATGCCAAATATTTATACGATACTGACTTTTACAGCAAACTTGTCTTTCTTTTGTCCATTTTTTAGGAAATGTTAATTTCATGCCGTAAATAATTTTACTGTGTGGAATTCACTGTATTATCTTTGTATATATGCTAGTCGTAAGTGCATAATTTTCACATAAAATATTTTAAAAAATAGTTAACACACTCAATTTTCTTGAGGATTCAAATTTTGTCTTTATATATCGTGCTTTGCGATTTGTTATTGGGCTGAGGTTATTAGTTAAGCTGAAAAAAATAATTAAGCTGATTTTTTTGTTATTTTGCTCTACTGCAATTTAATTATGCCAAGGCTTCGGGACCACCGTCAAATTATATTTATAGTCAATTCAATTTTTAGCCATTAAAAAACAGAGATGTCCATCTTGAAATGTGTTTCATTTTCTTATTTTTTTTTCTTTGTTTAGCAATCGTGACATCACGCGCTAAGCGGTGAGTGACGAAGATGCATGCATTTCATTGTGTACAATGTTTGACAGAGATCTCTTTACACTCTTTTCCTTTTAATTTTAGCTATTCAAAGCCGAGCGCGCATTTTAGTCGTTCAAATGTGTTTTGAATGACTCTAATTTCTACCAACCCTTTCCCGCTTTGTCTCCTATTTCTCTCTCCGATATTAAATCGCCCAAAGTACTATTAGATAGGGTTGGCCATTTCATCCGCTCCGTCCGAATCCGATCCGAACGAATCGGCAATATGGAGATCTGTTTGGAAATTGGATAGGATATGGGGATTTTTTTTGAAAATGTTTGGGGATTGGATAGGGGGTGGAGATAGGCATGTCCCCGCCCCGAATCCGTTCCCCGCCCCGTCCCCGCTCCGCCTCGTCCCCGATCTGCCCCGTCCCCGAATCCCCGAAATATAGGGGTCTATTCATGAATTATGAAACTTTGAGATCTCACTGAATTTTCTCCAAATATATGGGGTTACACCAAAATTTATGTTCTGTGGTATCTTCCTCTTTATCGTGCTGATTAACTTCTTTTTTGTATCACAAATAAATAGAAATGCGAGTGCGTGGAGTTATTCTTAGGGTGAAGTGCAGGCGCCATTTAGGAATTTCCGTTACGCCGTTACCTAATGCTACCTTAGTTGTTGCTATCTTATTGAAATTTAGTTCAATTTTAATTATGACACTTGTTTTGGGTGATCTGGGACTGCTTTTGTTGGTTCAGAGACTACTTGAAGGTAGTCAGTGTTGTTCTTTGAATACTTATCATTTGCTGCTATCATATTCTGTGTCCTGGGCATATCATTAGTGAGTTGTAGACTTGTAGTCTCTTTTCCTTTGAAACAATTATGTATGCTATCCACTAGACAACCCATGTTGCATTTAATCAATTTTAATTAATGTCATCAATATACATAAGAACTCTTCATAATTTCTACTTTTCTGCACTCTTTATGTTGTTCTATAAACACATGAAGTTTTACAAGCCCAGGGGTTGCCCTGGGAAAATGATTGGATTTTAGGGAAAATTAATTTTTTTTTTTTGAACCATGGGAAAATGATTTGTAATTGGGCTTCTATATCTATTTACTTGTTACTTTAGGGAAAATGATTGGATCCCGTTCCCCATTTGGAGCGGGGATGGAGGATAAAAATAAATCCCCGTTGGAGATTGGATAGGGGATGGATATGAGTAAGGGATTTGGGGATTGGGGGTGGAGATAGTAGTCTTCGGCCCGATCCGTCCCCATGCCCATCCCTACTATTAGACGACTGAAATATACGTTTAGCACCACGAGTACCATACGCGTCCAGCATCCAAGTTGTTCTCCTAGATTTGCATGATCATTTAAACCAGACGAACAAAATTTAAGTCTCACCCCCTTCCATCCTTGCGATATTGCATGCTTATAGACGTAGTAATGATCAGGTTAAGTGTCTCGTTGGATTTGGTGGGACCCAATTAATTTTGGACCAATTTCCCATGGTAGCATATCCGATCTGCCTTAGTTCGCCCCTCCGCGCGTCCTAATTATTTCTGTAATTGTGCCTAAAATAAAGAGAAAATAATACTCTAAAAGGCTATTCTCTCATGACTTTATTCTTCAATTTACAAAGTAGACATATAATACGTGTAGGTTCGGTTTGTGGTTACAGTCAATTAATTAACTTGGAGAGGCAAACAATAGCTAACAATTGAATCAGGAATAAGAGAGTGTGTAAAGGGGTAAAGGATTAAGCCAAATATACAGAAAGAGAAGGCAGCAACGTTCAGTCCATTCCCATTTGGATCATCATTGTCCTCGAATCACAGTCTTAGAAGAAAGATGTGCTCGCGAGCACTAGCAAGAACAGAGTCCTTGTTTCCAGAGCTCTGAGTCACCTTTCCTTTCTAAGTTTTCCGTGTTCCTTAGACGAATGAATCTCTCAATCTCTGTCTCTGGGATTTATGAATGAATGTCTCATATTTATAGGGATCCACACCCAATCATGGGGCTGCAGACATTTCCCCAATAACATGATGACACGTGCTCTCTCCGTATATTCGGGCGACGTGGGTGATGTCACTGGCCGTTAGGAAGCTTCCATTAGATCGTATCAGTGCATCGTTTTCCCTTCGTCGCGACCCTTAATCCCTTAAAGCCACCAAGCCACTTGTTTCTCCCCTATTCCCGCTGTGTTGGGTATGGTCGCGAGCCCTTTAGCTCGCGCCAAGACCTCTTTCGAGCTCTCATCGACTTCCCCATCCCTGCCTTTTGGTCAGGTACAGTCGCGAGCTCGGTTCGCGTACTTGTGTGAGTGTTCGCTCTATCCCGTCGCGTTGGTCCTCTTCTCCGAGGTCCTCGCGAGGGGTAAACTTCTTCTTAGTAGCATTTCCCTTGTATAGGGCACCCATTGCTTGGGTGTCTTTAGTTCTGCTATGTCCTCCCGCGAGGTCGTCTCCTCGCGGTGGGGCTCTTCCTCAGTCCTCTGGTTTGGTTGACTGATGACGTGTCCGTTGAATCTTATCGAGCCACGTGGATAGCTATAATTGGTTGTTCAACTGCCTCGTCACCTTACGCGCTGACCTTTCCTACATATGCCCCTCGCGCGAGCGTGATTCCGCGGCGCGTGGTCTCATACGCGCTCTATCGCGCGCGTGCGACGTCAGCAGATCCCGTCGTTTTAGCATTCCCCTCCAAAAGATGGCGGTTTCCCAAACTTCGAAGTTTTGTTGCAGGCCGATTGGACTGCTGGAGCCATTCCGACCGTTGAGGGCAGGGGTACTTGGCCTATAAATACCCGTTGTGAGAGGGGTTTAAAGTTTTCTTCACTCTTTCCACACTCCTCTCGAGTTAATCTCAACAGCTCTCAATCCTTCCTTCAGCTCTCAAGCCTTCCTTCTTCCTCCACTCTACGAAACCCTAGTTTCTTCATTCAAGTACGTCATGACTCGATCACGAAAGAACGAGTCTGATACCGAGGCTCTTCTGGCCAAGACTGCGCTGCCTCCTACTAGCGAATGGAGGAGGGCTCCGTTTCTGAGGCCTGAAGGCGATGTTTTCTGGGCTAACGTTCAAAATTACGTTCCTCTCAGTGGTAACCCCAACACCCAGTACCTTACAATTTTTGATGAAGTTGACGCCTCAGAGGCGGATATGGTCGATCCGTCTTCACTGGTGAGGCTAAGGATCGAGAGGGGCGATTTCCCTTTCTCTCAAGTTCAGTACAAGGCCAGCATTCAACCCCCAAGGGATTGGGGTGATTGGGTGGCCACGATTCTTGATAATTCTGAGCACAGGAAAACCCTAGATGAAGTGGGTTTATTGAAGACCGTGCAGCTCTCGCGGTATCTCGTCGCGAGTCGTCCTCAACGCGATCTCGACTTCGCGGTGTCTCGCTGGAGCACAACCAGCCATACTTTTATCTTCCCTTTTGGAGAGGCTGCCCCAACTCTTCTTGATACAGAGATTCTCATGGCCCTTCCCACTCGCGGCGATTATCACTACGACCCTGCCCACCTTCCTTCTGACGTTAAATCGGTAGTCGATTTCATAGAAGTGGATTTTAAGAAGGCGGGCGAGTTTGGTTCTCGCTACGACGCCCTGGGGAATCTACGATCCCCTCCAAAAGCTAACAAGACGACTTGGGGTTCCTGGCAGCGATTTTGGTTCCGTGATATTTCTACCGTCGAGGTGGATGGGAAGTTTGCCATGACAATGAGTTCTTATCATGGAGGTCCGCTATCTCTTGCGGTCTTCCTCGTTCAGCTTCTGTCCCTCTTTCTTTTCCCTGACCTTCCACACGAGGGACCTCGTCGCGAGATGATTCCTCTCGCGGGGCCATCCTCGCGTCGGGGAAAAGGCTTCCCTTGGGCCCCATGTTTCTGGGCCATTTTTATCACCAGCTGGATCGCACTGTTCAAGATTTCGAGCGTTCGATGGGGAGGTACGAGATCACTTCCATGATCCACATCCCCTTCCTCCTTGCTTTCTTCTACGAATACTTTCCAAAGGCTGCCCCCACTCCCCACGATCTTCCTCCTTTGAAGAGTGTTCAGGTGAGGAATTCTGCTGGAGACATTGTCCTCGATGGTAAAAACATGCCCGTCATTCGACTGAGCGAGAGACTACCAAGGATCATGAGGTGGAGCAGGACTCCTGCGAGCCATCTATTCGAGGACTGGTGCGACGAAGTAACTTCTTTCGACCCACGTCCCTATGAGAAAATTGTGGATGGTTCGATAGCCTCTGCTGTCTTCCTCGAGGACACCGTTGTGAAGTTTCAGAGTAGCAATATCCGATCACACAAGCTGAATTTCCTCGCATGGGTTACCCCCAGCTATCTCCCAACTTTATCTGCTGAGGGTCCCCTCATGGTGTTGTACAGAGCTGACAGGCTTGAGCTACAATTTGGGTACGACCAAGGCGTCCCTCGCGAGCCTCCTTCTCCGCCCCCGGACTTCGTCGCGGGGATCCGTCGATTCCTAAAGTCGTTCAATCGCGAGCTTTCCGCGAATTATGGGGGCGAGAGGATCATTCCCAGCTCCTTTCGCAAGGCTGTCTTCACCCCAGAAAACAGGGTATACTGGGCAAGGAACTTACAATCTTTCCAGAATTTTGTCCGGACCCCAGCGGTGGTGTCCTCCGCGGAACCCATCACGAAGAGGGATCTGACCCTGCGGTCCTTTAAGCCAGGGAAGGATCCTAATTGGCGAGGCCCCCAATCATGTTGGGTAAAGGGGACTGTGGTTCCCTTTGATGTGATCAATGCCATTCCTATCCAGAAGATCCGTCCTGCAGATCGCCTGACTGCTCCCACACCATCTCATACTACTACAAAGGACAAGAGGAAGGCTCGAACCCCTCCTCAGCTAGGGCCAGCTCCGAAGAGACCCAGGGTCAGATGTTTGTCTTCTCTTCTCCCTCTTTTCTTCTAGCCCTTCGTGTTTTGCTGATCCGCTATTGTTTCTTATCTTTCAGGGTCCTCCGCGGAAGGGTCGAACAATGACAGAATCTCCCCTTTTCCTCGCGGAGCCTTTGTCCGAAGCTGAGCCCATGGCCCAGACTGATCAAAGTGATTCTTCTAACCATTGAATACATGCTTTGCAGTTTCACTTCTTTTTTGTATACTAATGAGACTTGTGTGTTTCCTTCCAGGCGAGAAGGCTCAATCGTCCAAAACTACCGCTGACGCTGGCAAGGACGTGCCTCTTGCGAGCCCTTCTTCTCGCGATGCGGACAAACAAGCTACTCCAGACGTTCCCCTTTCAGGGGGACCTTCGAAAGAGCCTGAGACGAAGGAAGCTGCGTCGGGTTTCGCTGAGGGGACAAAGTCAAGATGCCTTGCATGTTGATGAGTTCAATGCTATGGACATCGCGAGTGACATCGCGAAGGAGGTTGTGAAAGAGGTCGGGGGTTCTAGTGGCCAACCAGAGACTCCCAAGGAAGTGGAGGGGTCAGAGGAGAAGACCGCGACCACGAATAAGGAGCCTGCCCAAGAGATTGATTCACCAGCAGGCTCTCCTAGGGCTGATCTCTTCCTTCATGATCCCAGTCCTGTCAAGGATGTTGCTCCAAGGAGGAAGAAGAAGAAATTGGCGAAGAAGGCCGTCGCACCTTCCTCTTCCTCTTCGCATGAAAGAACTCCGTCGCCCCTTCGCGAAGAAGACGTAGTGGACATACCCTCCTCGACGGAGAAAAGCATTCCTGATCCCGATCCTGTTTTTGAATCAAACGTCAGTGAAAGCTCAGATATGGATGATCTTGCTGAGGGTAGTGAAGGGAGTGAGGAAAGCGAAGACGTGTCTGGAGGCTCCCAAGGTAAGTCCAGCAGTGATGTTTTTGCAGGAATTGGAGATATCGTACGTCTTCCTTCTTTTACCCCTTCTAAATTGCTAACATCAAGCCATCCTTCTGACTCAGAGCCACTTCGCGAGAGTGAAGACCAGGGAGAGAAGCTACCGCACGAGAAAGTTTCAAACGATGCTGATCTGGGGAAGAAACTACCGGAGGATCAGGGGAATGGAAGCCAATCCCAAGCTCGAGAAGAGGCATCAGGCCCTGGACTTTCTAAACATTCCTTGTTCCCTGATGCACAGGGCGTACCTCGCTGGAGTGTCTGGGCTCGCAATGTCCCTATCCTTCGCGTCATTCAGGAGCATTTTCCCCTTACGTTTGCAAATTTCTCTGCCAGCCGTCTCGTGGGTGGCTCACTCCTCGACGTTCTTGGCGGGATAGTATTATCCTTGCAAGAGACAAGTGTGAGGGATTTTTCTGAGGAGAAGTATGAGGACATGACCTCCTCGATTACTGATATGGAAACGTTTGGCCTCGACCTCCAGTGGCTCCGCGATCGTCTAGAGCAAGTTCGTTCTACGAAGCTGTTATTTGCGAGCCTGTTCAAGATTCAGGCCAGTGAAGCTCAAATTGCTGAGGCAAAAGAGACGTATGAGAAATACAAGCAATTGCTCGCGGATGCCAAGGAGAAGGTCTCTGCCTTGAAAGAGGGTCACAAGCTGTTGCTCGAGGATCATAAAGCCCTGGAGGCCATTCCAAAGACCTCGCTGACTGATGCAGAGCCTGTTCTTCCATCTTCTGACTTGTTCTCTCAGAAATTTGTAAAGTAGCTAGGCTTTTTTTTTTTTTTTTTTTTTTTTTTTGAAGTGCAAGCCTTTCCCTTGTAGGGGAAGCAAACTTTTGTATTTACAACATCAATGGTAATGGAATCTTTTTAGAACTCTGTCTATGACCTATTGCTGTTATTGTTTTGTATGGTCGCGCGGGGCAGCAAAGGGCAAATTTCCCTTGTGCACATCTTGTCTGCTTTGTGTTTCCCCTCTTATTCGCGGACCTGTTTCCTCTGAGGGCCCTGGCATTTGGTTATACTAGGGTTTCCCTTCGTGAGGTCTTGTTGCTTTCCAACTTTTGAAAGTTAGTGATTCCAAAGAATTTACTTTGGTTCCCAATCATTTGTGGGGATTCGGCCGTCGCGAGGGTCTTTATTCCAAAGGAAGAAATTTCCTTGGTCCCTTTTCGCAACATTTAGAGGCCTTGAGCGTAAGTGAGTACTTCGTCTTGTACTTTTTTTCACCTCGCGAAGGGTGGAATTTCCCCCTGTGCTGACAACATTTGTGCCGCGAGGTCACCACTGTGGATGCCTGATTTGTTCTACCATTTTCCTTTATCATATTCCCAGTATGCTCCAATGAATATCTTTTGAAATATCATTTATAGAACACATTTCCGAGATAAAAAGGGGTAGTGATTCCAAAGAATTTACTTTGGTTCCCAATCATTTGTGGGGATTCGGCCGTCGCGAGGGTCTTTATTCCAAAGGAAGAAATTTCCTTGGTCCCTTTTCGCAACATTTAGAGGCCTTGAGCGTAAGTGAGTACTTTGTCTTGTACTTTTTTCACCTCGCGAAGGGTGGAATTTCCCCCTGTGCTGACAACATTTGTGCCGCGAGGTCATCACTGTGGATGCCTGATTTGTTCTACCATTTTCCTTTATCATATTCCCAGTATGCTCCAATGAATATCCTTTGAAATATCATTTATAGAACACATTTCCGAGATAAAAAGGGGTAGTGTTTTCATTCATAACTTCGATCCATATTTCTTTGCCTCAAGGGTAGGGGATCAATACCCAGGGCTACATTTGATTGCAAAGAAGTAAAGTCTTTTGAGAGAAATAAGCAGAAAATGACATAAGGTTGCAGAATGGACCTACTTTCATTAAAGCTAGCCCATATCATGGGTAATACTTCTTGATGTACTTCGCGTTGATGGGCCCTGTGAGGAATCCGTCGCTGACTCTCGCGAGCCTGTAGTGTCCACTTTCTGCAGCTTTAATCACCTCGTAGGGACCTTCCCATTTTGGTGTGAACTTTGGCAGCTTTAGGTTCTGCATGACCCCAGCAACTGACTTCCATACCAGGCTTCCCACCTTGAATTCTCTCGCGACCACACCTTTGTTGTAGTACTTGGCCACAGACTGCCAATACTTTTCTTGATTTTCGGCCGCGATCTCCCTTCTTTCGTCTAACGCCTCGAGATCAGCCCTTCGCTCCCCTTCAGTTACTTCAGTGGACAGCGCGAGACGTGCAGAAGGCACACTTATCTCTGCGGGCAACACTGTCTCTGCTCCATACACCAAACTGAAGGGGCTCATTCGCGTAGACTTCCTCTTAGCTGTTCTATAAGCCCACAAAGCAATTGGGAGGTGCTCGGCCCAGGCTCCTCCTTTCTCATCCAGGTGCTTGCTCAGAATCCTGACAATGGACTTGTTGGTAGCCTCGGCCTGCCCATTTCCTTGAGGGTAATGGGGAGTCGAAGTCTTCTGGGTAATGCCATAGGACGCGAGCAACCTTTTTACTTGTTTATTGACAAATGGAGTGCCATTATCTGAGAGGATAACCTTAGGGATTCCAAATCTGCAAATGATATTCTCTTTAATGAAGTTGGCCACCACGTCGCCCGTTGCACGCTTCAAAGGAACTGCCTCTACCCATTTCGTGGTAATTTCTGTTGCCACCAGAATCCACTGGTTACCTCGCGAGGAGGGATGAATGGGACCAATCAGGTCCATTGCCCACGTATGAAAAGGGTAAGGTGCTCGAATATGGTGTAGCTCAACAGAGGGAGCATTTACCTTGTCCCCATGCTTTTGGCAGGCGTGGCATCTCCTCACATGGCCCTTGCAATCCCCTTCCATTCTTGGCCAATAGTACCCGAGGTGGGTGATTTGCTCATATAGCTTTCTACCTCCTGGATGTTCCATCTCATGTACCTTGTGCAAAACCTCTTCTGCTTCATTATTGGATAAACACTTGAGGGGAATATGGTCAAGGGTCCTTCTGTATAGCTGATCATCTTTGACAAAGAATCTCTTCTCGCATCGTTGCACTTCTCGAATGCCGCCGCGATCCATGGGGAGGGCTCCTTCCTTCAAGTAATCAATGTATTTCTGCCTCCAATCTGTTTCTTCGCTAGAGAAGTTGCATTCATGCTCGATTTCGTGAAGTGAACAATCGGGACATTCCTTGAGCAGGGTCGCGGCGTCTCCCTTCATCGAAGGCCAGTAGTACCCTTGACGCTGAATTCTCCTGTATAGCGCTATGTCATTTTCTCCACAGGTTGCCTCATGGATTTGCTTCATTTTCTCCTTGGCCTCTGCATCATCGATGCACCTCGCGAGCCATCCCTGGGGACCGCGAAAGTACAGCTCCCCTTTTAGGATGGTAAATTGTGATAGAGACATCATAGGAATTACTCCACAGCCCGTCGCGATCTGCGTTTTAATGGGGTCTCGCCAATCTTTTTCCTTGGAGCTTTCTTTTTCTTCAACGAATGAGGGCTCAGTCTTCCTTGTGATCTCTATGGCCACAGTACTCCCTTCAAATTCTGTCTTAGCACCCAAAGTGGCTAATGCATCAGGAAACCTGTTCTCGGACTTGGGCTTGTGAATGATGCTGATATCATCAAAGTCTTTCCTGAGTCTTTGAACAGTTGCCCTGTATGGTGCGAGATTAGCTTCCTTTAGGGCGTAGACGCCCTCGCTCTGCAAAATTATAAGTTTTGAATCCCCCACAATTCTGAGTCTTTTGATTCCTTTCTCTCTGGCCGCGAGTAGTCCTAGTATAAGTGCTTCATATTCAGCTTCATTGTTAGAGCACTGGAATGCTAATTTGTATGACAGGTACTCCTTCGCGCCGCTATCACTTTGCAACGTGACACCTGCCCCGGCTGAATTACCTCCTGTTGCCCCATCGAAGCCTAGAGTCCAGCTTTCCAGCTCATGGCTGGCCGCTAGTGCTTCGAAATCATCTCCTGGTAGTGACTCTCCCAATGGTTCACACTCCCCACTAGGGAATTGGGCCAATAGATCCGCTAGAGCTTGGCATTTGATTGCTCGAGGCACCGTGCATTCAATATCGAATTCTGCCAGGGTTAGCAACCACTTCGCGGCCCTTCCGTTAAGAACTGGGCGAGATAGCAGGTACCGCATAGGGTCATTTCTGGTCACGAGCTGCACCTTGAATGAGAGGAAATAGTGCCTAAGCTTTTGTGCTGTAAAAACAAGCGCTAGGCAATGGCGTTCAATTGGTGTATAGCGTTCCTCTGCCCCTTGCACTTTTCTGCTGATGTAGTACACTGGCTTTTCAATTCCTTCCACTTCTTGGGCCAGTAGTGCCCCAATTGACCTCGCGGTAGATGTTAGATATAAGATCAGTGGCTTTCCCTTCTGTGGAGAGACCATTGTCTGAGGTGAGGCCAGGACATTCTTGACTTTCTCAAATGCCAATTGGTGCTTATCCTTCCACTCGAATTTGACCTTGTCTTTCAACAAATCACCCAAAGGTGCAGTTATTTCTGCCAGAGCAGGGATAAATCTTCTTAGATAGGAGGCCTTCCCCAAGAATCCCTTGAGGGATCTTTGGGAGTGGGGAGGGGGCATGGTTGAGATGGAGCGGATCTTGGATTCATCTGCATCAATGCCGTTGATGTAGGCAGTGACAAACAAAGGTCTGTTGTGGGGAAATGGCACCCTCCTGTCTGCGTCTGAGAAGGAGATGGCGTTAGAATCCTCACGGATGGTCCTCGCGACCGAGCCACCTTCCACCACACATGCTTCCTGGCTCTTGTTAGCCAATGCTAGTATTGCCCTGGTCATTTCCACCCTTACGTTGGGGGTAAACCCCAATCCATCAAAGAAGGTTTTGAACTTGTGGCTTTTAGACAAGATCTGATGTCTTTCTTCTTCATTCACCTCCACAGTGGGCTGATCATAGCTGGCAATTTCCTCGATGTGATCATAGAAGGAGGTCATGTAAACCTCCTCAACATCATCCTCCATATCGTACATGAAGTCGTAGTACCCCCCATTATAGCATTCTGCCATCGCGGCCCCTTCCTCGTGCTGAGGGTAGGGCCTGTCGCGAACGTCTCTGTTTATGCCAACTCTTAACTCATTGTTATCTTGCTTCCTTTTAAAAATTTCTTTGAGTGTCCAACAGTCACTCGTAGGGTGTTGCACTCTCCTGTGAAAGATGCAGTACCTTGGGTTTGCACGATCTTGCTGAGAAGGCTGCACATTAATTTCTGGGAGTTTCAAGCATCCATCCGCGACCCATGCGTTAACGAGATCTACGACCTCTTCTACGCTGCAGGGATATGGAGGTGCATCTCGCGCTCGGTCCTTGTAATCTTTGAAAGATTTGATCCTTTTCTTGGGGTTGCCATCACCCCCCTGTGGCCTACGCGAGACCTGCGCGGAGGCCGCAGTAGCAATCCCTCCAGCTTTGCTCTTCCACGTGGTCTTGATGCGTCCACATCAACAAAGATGCTGCGAATATTAAATGTTTTTCCATCAAAGCAGAAAATGTTTGGTACTTTCCATTGATCAAATGCTTCTTATATTCCTTAATCATGCCTAGAAGGCAGATTTCCACCAGACGTTTCTCTGGAACTGGCTCATGGCACTGAACAGCTTTGTCTTGGAACCTTTTGATGAAATCAATGATATCCTCTGTCAGCTTCTGCTTCTCGTTCACGAGGTTTAGCGAAGTGATCTTCTCTATCACTTGGAAAAATTTGGTGTAAAACAGATTCACCATTTCCTCCCAAGTGTTTACAGAGTGAGGCTCGAGGTTGACATACCAAGTGTATGCACGAGCAGTGAGGGACTTGGAAAATTCTCTCAATCGAAGGTTGGGATCTTGCGAATGGACACCCAACGTCTCAATAAAGCGGTGAACATGCTCCTGAGCACTTCCTTCCTTCCCATCAAACTTAACAAATTTTGGTGGCACATATCCTTCTGGATATGGCATGGCCATTATCACAGCAGGGTATGGTGGTTGAATCTCAGGATTAGGCAGAGTTGGCAAAGTTGCTTTAGCCTTTTCTTGTTGCAGCAAGGCTTGGACGTCGCCAAGGTGAGAAATGCTTTGGTGGTCAGGGATAATACCCCGGCCAAGAATCGTATGCCCGGAGCCGGTCTTTGCTTGTGCCATAAGGTTATGTCCATTTGGTGGTGGTGGTGCCGCAGTGGTATTCCGTTGAGTGTTGAGGACCCATCGGTTTCCCTCTGCACCATTTGGTGGGGGCACTGGTGGAGCCATTGGTGTCGCAGCAGCCATCACCGCCTGAGTAAGCCGAGTTATGGCCAAAAGCAACTGAGTCTGGCCATCTTGCATCTGCTGCTGTCCATCTCTAATGGTCTTAAGAGTTTCGGCATTAGCAGCCAGAATTTGTGTATTATCGAGCTCTTGAATTTCTTCTAGAACGGGTTGACGTTCCATTGCTCTTTGTCGAAGAGTTTCAATGGCACTTAAGAGATTATGGGAAGAAGAACTGTGCGTTTGCGAACCACTTTGTTGATTTTGTAAACGGCTTCTTGTGTCAACCATCAGCTATGAAAGCCTCCCCAGCGGAGTCGCCTTATGTAGGTTCGGTTTGTGGTTACAATCAATTAATTAACTTGGAGAGGCAAACAATAGCTAACAATTGAATCAGGAATAAGAGAGTGTGTAAAGGGGTAAAGGATTAAGCCAAATATACAGAAAGAGAAGGCAGCAAAGTTCAGTCCATTCCCATTTGGATCATCATTGTCCTCGAATCACAGTCTTAGAAGAAAGATGTGCTCGCGAGCACTAGCAAGAACAGAGTCCTTGTTTCCAGAGCTCGAGTCACCTTTCCTTTCTAAGTTTTCTGTGTTCCTTAGACGAATGAATCTCTCAATCTCTCGTCTCTGGGATTTATGAATGAATGTCTCATATTTATAGGGATCCACACCCAATCATGGGGTAGACATTTCCCCAATAACATGATGACACGTGCTCTCTCCGTATATTCGGGCGACGTGGGTGATGTCATCGGCCGTTAGGAAGCTTCCATTAGATCGTACCCGATTGCATCGTTTTCCCTTCGTCGCGACCCTTAATCCCTTAAAGCCACCAAGCCACTTGTTTCTCCCCTATTCCCGCTGTGTTGGGTATGGTCGCGAGCCCTTTAGCTCGCGCCAAGACCTCTTTCGAGCTCTCATCGACTTCCCCATCCCTGCCTTTTGGTCAGGTACAGTCGCGAGCTCGGTTCGCGTACTTGTGTGAGTGTTCGCTCTATCCCGTCGCGTTGGTCCTCTTCTCCGAGGTCCTCGCGAGGGGTGAACTTCTTCTTAGTAGCATTTCCCTTGTATAGGGCACCCCTTGCTTGGGTGTCTTTAGTTCTGCTATGTCCTCCCGCGAGGTCGTCTCCTCGCGGTGGGGCTCTTCCTCAGTCCTCTGGTTTGGTTGACTGATGACGTGTCCGTTGAATCTTATCGAGCCACGTGGATAGCTATAATTGGTTGTTCAACTGCCTCGTCACCTTACGCGCTGACCTTTCCTACAATACGAAACAATGAAAAGACCAACGAAATGAAATGGAGACTTTTTCTTTTCAGTACACCGGAAAGAAGAAATGGAGATAGTATAAAACAAAAAATCATTGTTGGTTAATTTACATGATTTTTTGCGTGATTCATTATTTCATTTTCTCAAGAAGAGCACCCTAAAAACGGATTGAACTGGATATTAAAAAGGGTTGGGATCTCATGTACTATCCCAAACATAAAAAATGATAATAAATGTACAACCACCTACTTCAAACATTGCTCCAACACACTCACATGGTGTATGGAGTTCACACACACTTTACACTCAAGTGTGTGTGGGTTCCATGCACCATGTGAATGTGTTGGAGCTGTATTAGAGACTTTTGTCGTACATGTGTATCATTGTTACCTAAACATTGTAATAGTAGTAATTTTTCACAATGTATGAAAATTAATTTTACACGTACGATATTTGTATGAGACTAGTATATGGAAAATGATATGGGTACACCATTTGTGCACCCCAACTGCACACCACCCTGATGTGACAAATGAGGAGAAGCCCATTTTTACCAAAACATTGTACGATATTTGTATGAAAATTAATTTTACTAGTACGATATTTGTATGAGACTAGTATATGAAAAAATGATATGGGTACACGTACACATCATTTGTGCACCCTAACTGCACACCACCATGATGTGACAAATGAGGAGAAGCTCATTTTTGGGTGAGCCCCACATTGGACTTCTACTCGTTTACCACATCAGAGGGTATGCATTTGGGGTGCACAAGTGTTATACACATAACATTGTTCCTATTATATATAGTCGTATTTACTTGTGAGACAACTATCCGGAACAATTAACGAAACGATATGCATTAATCAAAAAACGAACTTAGGGCTGGGGGAGAATCCAACGACTATAATTAAAGTGTCACCACCTCCTTTCATCCTTACGATGTCGCATGCTTATTCTAGTAATTGATGTTTTTGGCTTGTTGGATTTCGTGGGACCCGGTTCATTATTGGGACCAATTTCCCACGGTCCGAAATCCTATCTGTGCCTTTGTATAACCCAAGGAAATCATAATCATTTAACGCTACCCGATCTGCCACGTCAAGGGATTTAAATTCGTGCATGCATGCATGGGAATATGGGGTTTAATTTAAAGCCTCTCTCAATCACATTATAAAATTGACATACGCCACTGCAAGTCACGAACAGTGTTGATCTACTACAAAACTAGCAAACATTCCTCAAAAGCAACGCGATACAACTGGAATGAAATCTTTGTCTCTCCCCCACACTCTACCTCGCAGTGGCGCAGCCATGATTGAGAATTCCGGCGGCCGAGTTTAGGGGTGGTTTCAGGATTTTCATCTCGCGCTACTACCTCGAGTAAGTATTCAATAGTCTGAGAGCATCGCCACGTCGTGCTCGAACCCACTTCACAATCACGCATTTTAGACAGGGCCAGAGCACCACGTGTCGGTTCTCTCAGGCTATTGAGTACTTTCACCGCATTATAGTAGCTCTTTGTATCTCTTGACGGAGAAAGTGTTTGGTAATTGGTCTAGTAGTCTTGGGTGGAGGCAGGATCTCTTCTTTTTTTTCCAGGTAATGTTAAAAGTAAGGAAGAATATGCTGAGTGGGATAGAGTAAAGAGAAAGCAAAATAAGTGAGACACCCAACAAAGCTATTATATGCATTGAGAAAAAGAGAGATTGGGCATAGTAGAAGAAGCCCCTAAATTGGAGTTCTGGTCAACATCAGGTGTTGGAACCCAAAAAGCCTGTAACCTCCCAATTGTCTCCTCTAAGCCGGACTAGTCTATGGTTCTTTTTTCTCTCTAGATCAAGGTCCGCGAATACTAGGGATTCTATTTGTGATTCCTCATCTAAAATTAATTACCATTTTAATTGCTTAATTAGTTTCTAAAGTACGATCAGCAAATCATTTAGACAAAAGATTAAGTACTTCTGTTTCTAAAGAAATATTTGACACATTGAACTATTAAAAAAAAATGCACGACTGGAATCATTAAATTGGGAGTCTGGCAGTCCCTTTGCATCGATCACTTGGTGAATCCCACACAGGAAATGAATTTGTCCTATTTGGTTGGTGAATATATTTTCGTCTGCTCTGCCTCTTTTGAGAGTTTTAACTTGTTAAACATATACTATGATTGTCGGTGGATTAGAGATGCAAACAACAACGTGCAGGGCCGGTCCTGATTTCTTCGAGGTCTCAACCAAATTATCAATTTGAGGTCCTTCACTATTTTTTTTAGGTTGATCGATTTTGAGGGATTTTGGAAGGCCGTCGGCCATCGATCGGAGGACTGAGAGATTTTGGGGTTGATTGTTTTTTTCCAAAATGGGTTTTCAATTCTTTTTTCTTTCCCTAGTTGAAAACACCCAGAATTGAGTTTTCAAGTTACAATTGGGCTCGACTTTTTAAAACTTAATAATATCCTAAGTAAATTGGATTATATTTTTTTATTCTAAGTAAGTTGGGTGGTAGTTTTTGGGTATTTTTTTTCCTAACCTAGTATAACGATTAGTAGTACTAGGGAGCCCCAAAAATTGAACCTCTTTCGGTGAGCTTCTGAGGTAGTTACAGTTGTTTGGGCTCGCGGCTCCACTTTTTTTGGGTTTATCGATCGTGGTTTTGGTGGTTCTTATGGTGGCGGTGGCTGACGGTGGTGCGGATGATGGTTGTTAGGAGTCATGGTGGACGGTGGCGGTGGTGGATGTTTTGCATTTGGGTTAGGGTTAGGTTTAGGGTTTTCTTGTTTTGGGCTTTGTCCTTCATTGTAAGATTTGGGCTTTTAGGCCTTCAGGTGTTTTTTGGCGTTAATTGTATGATTATTGGCGTTGTATGATTCCGGCGACGTACGATGTTACTTCGTTTATTATTCTCGTCGTCTTCATCAGTTTTCTCGTCGACATCTGCTCTGTGTTTTTTTTTTTTTTACAGTATTTTTGCTTTCGGTCATTAGAAGGAAGATGATGTTCAACCACTTAAAAACCTATTCAAAGCCTTTTTTTTTTTTTTTCCAGTGGGGTACATCTGGTTATCACCTAATATTAGCCCAACCAATAAATGCCATCTGTTTTTTTCAATGGCACAAGTTCCATCTGTTTAGTACGTAGTGTACGTTTAATAGAAGTCAATGACTCTTTATTTCTCTTCCTCTTTATTTTTTTTTCAAGTATGGGAAAAATGTTCATTTTCAAGACTTGAATTTGCTGTGGCAATGAAAATTCTCATCGACTATGTGAAAAAATTACAATATATATAGTATTATATATAGTTGCCGTAAATTCGATACGGTACCACTTGCAATGAATTTGCTTTTCAGCCACTTGTAGTGCTTTTTCATGACATTATTTATTATATACATAAGAGGTGAACGGAAAGAATAGGAGGTTGGCATTTGGGGGTGTGAATTGTATGCATTGTATAATTCACACCCTAAAAATTTTAGGATTCAAAATTCACACCCTAAAAATTTTAAAAATTCAGAATTCAGATCTTAAAAATTTGGGGGTGTGAATTGTCGGGGTGTGAATTGTTTGTCGGGTGTGAATTGTTGGGGGTGTGAATTGTTACAGGGGTGCGAATTGTTCGGGTGTGAATTCTTCCAAGAGGTATAAATTCTAGGGTGAAAATTATACATTTAAGGGCAAAATAGTAAAAGTATCTTTAAAAATGGTTTGTATGAGATAGCATGACAAAAGAGAGTTTGGATGGAACCACATTCAAAAAATGGGGGTGGCCTGTAATTTGCCGAAATTATTTGGGCTTTGTAAAAGAAAACAAAATTAATGTAGGCCCATTAATTTTATAGGTCCAATTAGCCCATTTTAGTCCGAAATTAATCACTTCGGTCTCGTTAGAATTTTGTGTGAAATTTAAATTTAGGTGTAAACAAGTTCATTATCCAAACTCAACTAAACGCACGCGAAAACTTTCTGTATCCCACCTCTGGGCCCTCTCACCCTCGCATATCACTCCCCCATCTCATCACGGACCAAGCACATATATAGCTACAAGCATCTATCTTTTAGATGCATAATTGCACCACTAGCTTTTTAGGGGGAAAAAAGTTAATAACCATCATTCTTATACATTCTCCAAGTTGTCTCAAATCATGTAACAAAACAAAAAAATGAAGAACAAAATGTCTCCTAACTTGGTTGCTACGTATATAGACAGAAACGGAAGGCGTGCTCTCCCTTGAGGGACAACATGCGTGCTGATCCCATCCAGACGGTCCATATACCGACATGTGAATACTAGCATTTCTTTCTTTATTTCCAAATTCCATTCAATTCCTCTACTGATGCTTTTTGCCATGAACTAGTAAGGAACATAAATCAACGGCACCCAAACGAGTGGCATTAACATAATCTTGGGTGGAATGAGCTGAAACGCCTGCAAAGACCAATCCTATGGACCGTAGTAGTTGAAGAACAAACCCCTCTTTGTAGTCTGGGCCCATTGTGTGAGGAATAATGAAGCTTCTTATCAGCTCCCAAATGCCATTTACGGCCTTTGGTATTATTGCCCATGGAGAGAAATAGTTTTTATTTGGTTCTTCAGATAGAATCTGCATCATAACAGTCAACAGTCAATCACCAATGGCGGTATTAGATACTCCCTCTGTCCCATTTTAAATGTCCATATTTCTATTTTTAAAGAAGGAATGTGGTACGATAGAAACCCTTATTGATAGTAACATTTTGGGAAGAAAAATTATAACACTAATTATGAATTGTAAACATTCATAAACAATTCCTCGCAATAGCACATAAATTCATCGGAAAAGGCTACAATACACACCCCTTATTTGGGTGTGTATTATACACACGCACTATAAAAGTTACGATTTTTTTGATAGAAGTTACGAGATACACCAAAAGGTTACGAATCATTTCTGGACTCCAAAACCACCCCAAAAATGTTGGTGCAAATCCGGGAATCTTCGAGAAATCTGAACGCCTTGATGATGGAATCTGTAGAAACTTGCTTCGAGGCACGTTACTGAGTCGCTTTCTAAAAACAGTATACGCCCCCACCGTTTGGTGTGCACCGGGTTGATAGTGAATCTGTTCGAGAATACAACGAAGCCCGATCAATTCAATGATCTTCTGCCTGCAGACAAACGAAGGACAGACATAATACCGAATCGAATTTGTGATCAAATAAACTAAGGATTTGCTAACACCGTTTCTGCAGAGTAACGGTGTAACAAAACAAGAAAGCAACTAGAAAGTATTTTGGCAGAGTAACGGCGTTTAGAATGTGTACAAAATGATTGTGCCTAGGGCTATATTTATAGACCCAACGCACCTTTTCGCTGAGGGTTGCACCCTTTCACCAAAGGGACGCACCCTTTCACCAAAAGTCCCACCATTTCACCAAAGGATGTATCTTTTCACCAAAGGCCGCACTCTTTCAAGTAGCCAACAAACAAAAACTCTTTTAGTAGCTTTCTCAAGGCACAAAGAATATTTTGATAAAACCCCAAACTAAAAACCCATTTTATTTTGATAAATCCCAACAATCCCCCACTATTTTAAAAATAAAGATGAAGAAGCCTTGGTTCCTTTGAAAAGATTTGTGCATCAATGAAGGTATCTCACAATTTTAACCATCACATAGTGAAACACATCAAAGTTAGTCGGAACGCATGGTAGACTTGTCTTTAAACCAGCGATCCTATAATGACCAACCGGACACGTTTCACACACTCATCTTACCTGACTTAGGTATTCAAAATTGCCGACACGTGGGTTGGCCGTGTGTCTATATCCTATATCGTGAGTGCTCTAAAGTTCTAGTCCGTGAACCTATAGAAGGCAGCACCACCCTCACTCATATAGGTAGACTTTTAAGAATGCCCCTGTAACAACAATATCCACCTAACTAAACCGTTAGAAGACTATTAAGAGCTAAGTAGCTCGCCTCCTCCTTTTAAATTACTGGTACCAAGCACTTTACCATAGGATGGGTGTAACCGGAAAGTGTTTGCCATCACGACTTATGGTGTAGTTTGCTCATTGAACCCAAAGACTTGAAGCTTAACAAGCGTTGGGTCGAGTTTCCACTAGGCGTGATTATATTTTAGTGGGCTTAAGTCTCATCCCCTGTGATGTTTTCCACATCAAATCTCTTTTTGTAGCTTTCTCAAGCTGCAAAGAATATTTTGATAAAACCCCAAACTAAAAACCCATTTTATTTTGATAAATCCCAACAAAAAATCTAAGTCAGTCTTTTTCTTCAATTTACCCCAGCTTAGAGTTGATTCTGATTAGTCAGCTAACACCAATTCTTTCTTTTTACCAGGTTCTGGGCAACAAATATCAGAGTAAATTGCTTGAAGTAATTGATTCGAGCTAATTGTTTGTCTTCACTATAGATTGTCATCTTAAAATAGAAATTCTAGGTTTTAAATGCTAGAGAAGTCAATGTTACAACAAGTGAGCTTTCCGAATCAGTATACGTGTTAATTGTAAAGAAAAATGACATAGCCTTGCTCTTAATTCACCTTTCATATTGAACTTTCACCTTGATCCATGGGCGACTCTACCTTTCAACCAACGAGGTCAAGCGACCTCGCTGGGTCCAAAAAATGCATTGAAAAAAAAAATTAGATATAAATTAAATTTTATTTAGTATTGTCAGCATTGGATTATTCGTTTGAGGTTAAAATAAATATTTCTAACTAAATTTGAACTAAATTGTTATAGCCCTAACAAAACAAAAGGATCCTACAGCGCAATATATAATACCGATTTAAGGATAGTGGAGTATTACACATTTAAAAATAGTCTATTAAACCTTGGTTACAACTTATGTTGGGAAAGAAAATAGGAAATGCATTTGGTTAAACTTTAAGGGGGTGTTTGGAAGCCTATTTTTGGATTTTAATTTTCTCCTTTTGAAGTTTTGTATGTTTGGCAGCCCTCTTCAAAATAGATTTTGCAAGAATGAGTTTTCTATTTTAACATTTAGAGAGAAAGAAGTCAAAAACAGGTCCTGAAGTCCTTTTTGCATTCTCCAAAATATGAAGACTCGTCGTTGAATGTTATAATGTGTTAGAGTCTTTTTGTCAAACGATGTACTGTATATGTATATACTCCATATCTTTTGCCCAGTTAGAGTTTTTTTTTTTTTTTTTGTATATAGCTTTTCATCATAGACATGCTATGTATTTTTGTCAACGCTAGATGAAAATCCTGGAGTCACCCCTGCCTTGATCTATTTAGTGAGCTACCAGACTTTTTTGGGTGGTTCTTGTACTTGTGCAGACAAAGGTGGATGCATGCGTTCTGATAAGGGCCCATGGAATGATCTTGATATATTGAAGGTGCTACCTCTTGTTTCTTTAGTCTGTAATCCTTTTTTATCCATGGGCCAAAGTTTGACTGTTTGTTTAATGAGTTAGATGGTTCACAATGGTGAAGCCAAATGTTCGACAAAGACCTTGATTCCAGCCATTGATGAGAGGACTATTTCTGAGGATGAAAATGCAAATCCAAAGTTAGCTTGTTTTGATATGAATATAATTCTGTCCTTGTGTTTACATTGATTTTAAATATTCATCTTAATTGCCTAATTGGACATGCTCATTGACGTTTCGAACCTAGCATGTATTGATAAAACTTTTTTCTCTTGAGAAATGTGACTTTTTCGATTCAGAGGCAAATTCAAGCGTGCATGTTTGCGGTTTTGCTCTCCCAGGCTGAACTAAGAGTACGCAACTCATCCACAACTCTCTCTTGTTCATGAAGGGGTAAGTTATTCAGGTCCAATGAGACAGGTCAAAGTGTAAATGAAGCATTGCAATTGATAATAGGCTTTAGGTGTGTGCCCAGATAAGCTATACAGATTGGCATTGGCATCTACTCAAGAACAGTTGAATTTGGGTGCATTTTTTCCAATCTGGTGCGTTTTGCTGAGGTGGATGGGGTTTTTGAGTACTTTGGTGGATTGGGGTGACTGTACTTTCAATTTGTAAATGTTTATAAAATTGAATGGCAACTGTTACATTATGCTGCTGTTGCTAAATTTGAGAAGTGGAGAAGATTCCTTGCTCAATCTGTGAAGTTGATCTTACTGCGAAGGCTATTCATGAAGCAAATACCCATGAAATAGGTATTGGGCAGGGATTGGTGGTGTAGCTGTAGGTTTTATTGAAACTCTGCTTGGGAGGTGACTGCATGACCAGTCTACAGAATCTGATGTGGTGTGGTGTGGTGTGGTGTGTTATGCTATGAACTTGCAAGTTTTTCTAAAGTTGTAGATGGATGCTAAGCTGCAAAATTTCTGGTTTGGTGAATGAGTTATCACATGAAGGTCTTAGTTTGTTATCACACTTGCTTAGTGTTAGCCCGGTTTTCCAATGTTTAAGGCATTAAGGTAGGTGCAACATTATGTAACCTCATGGGGGCCTGTCTCTATAAGAAGTGTTTTGATTGTCGATAGTTGGATTTCTTATGCTCTTTTAGGATTTTATATCCTACTTTTTCACTGTAACTTTTTTGCTTTCTAGGCACCTTAATAAGTATCTTCACAGAATTTGACAAAAAAAAATTCCACTTCTTTTTTGCTCATTGAAATTTCTCTCCTACCCACGATTTTCTATGCACTTGGTTAGTTGCTCTCAAGTGTTGTTCGACACCAAGATTCTTCATGCATTCATGACAGACTTCTCTACTTGCATTGTGGAGTTGTGGTTCAGATGGTATGAGTGCTAAGTGTGCTTAGAGAGTTGCATGGTATATTAGAAAAAAAGCTTAAGGCTCGCTACCTTATATAGCGGCCCTGTCCTGAAACTTCATTTATCTATAAACGGCAATCGCTAATGCATGAGCTGTGTTTAAACATTACTTGGAATTCAACTTAGCCTCGTTATCATGATTCGCGACAGAGTTATGTATAATGCTGCTTTTGTAGCTGGCCTTTTCTAGTGGTGTATACCATCAATTGTTTATCTTGTCACAACTATTGGACTCACTTTGGTTGATCGGACATGCTTTCCACCATGCCTTGGGTAAACTCGTGACTTACTTAAGGCCTCTTCTTATCTATTCTAATACAGGAAGGGAGAAACACTTTTGTTGCCAACAAATTTATGACGTTGCGTCACACTTTTGGTTTTAAAAATAAAAATAGTAGCTAAAAAACTACAATATTTATGGGCCACTAAGCAATATCATATATTATGCTTTAGTTGATCGCAAGGGGCATATATGTAAATCAAATAATTCCACTAACAAGAACACTCACTCAGCCACCCTCCCACCTAGCAACTCCTAGCGGTTAAAAAAAAAAAAAAAAACCTTGAGAGCGAATGGGGCAGAACATCACAGGCTGTCGAACAGATTTCTCTTTTTTTAAATAAAAAAATAGCATAAAAAGACAATTTAGTCCGTAACACCAATTGATTTTCCATCACATGGGCTGCCTTGCTAGAATCCTACTTGACATGGGAGGAAAAGCAAGATGAAACATGGGAAGCAAGCTTAATACAATCCAAAATTGTAGAATCACAATCTCCATATGTCCTATCAACTTTAGCGCTTGAACAACCTGCTTCGCATCACCTTTCACAATGATGTGAGACAGGTTCAATTCCAATGCTCTAACGCAGGACGAAAATGTAGAGCATCATGGTGATGATTTTAGAGCAGCCCAAGCATCAGGGTCGGCCCTAGGGCAAGGCTCAAGGGGTCTGGGCCTCGCGGCCTCGGATTTTTGGGCCAAAAAATGGGCCCTTATTACAAGTAGTTATTAAGAAGTATTAGATTTTATATATCATTATTAGAACTGTTCTTCTTGTCTGATGGTAAGTTGAACGTAATCCGCTTTTGTATTTGAGTTCAATTCTTGTCCCTAAAACTTTCTTTTTAAGTGTTTATTTGTCAAAAAGTAATTCCATTACAGGACTTCGGAGCTATCATGTATTGAACATGTGTCAAAAATTCTCCAAGAAAACATCTATGACACTGCAATGAAAGCATATTCGTTGTTTAAAATAGAATAAAATAACTACATTCACAAATTATTTCATTATTATTGTTTAATTGCAAAAATATATTAGCCGCACTTGACGATTGAGCCTAAGGTCTCCAAATACCTTGGGTCGGCCCAAAGCCAAGCATCAAACCTTTTAAATCCCGAGCAATCGAACCAACTCCCTCGGCCAATATTATATCACATATCGGTTGCCATCCACATTAAATCTAACAACACCGCCATACCAGCACTTTTTTTTTTTTTTGAACTGCAGAAAATTCTAAAAATTGTAAAGCCCCAATAGAGGCATCCATCAAACAACCAGAAGAAAACCTACGAGGGGGATTGCCCACCCAGTTGATAGGGATTTTTCCTTTCAACTGAGAGCCAGCCACCTGATATTGCAATGAGCTGTCCTATTAAAAATTCTAGGTATCAAAGACAAGAAAAAAATTACAAGAGGAAGCTAAATCCTTAATCTCTCGAATTTACTGTTGCGCATTCTCACGGAGGAATAGTTTTACTAGAGCATAAGTGGATCACTGTCTTGTTATCGGCTTATCGCTCTCGATGACCGCATTGGAAATGTTGTTGGAATTAATGCAGTAAATTCCTAGCTTCTCCCAGAAGAGGAGATGATGCATAGCCCAAGCTTGCTCAACCATCAACCACTTCCTTTCCAATCTCACACCACAACTGCCATGTAGCCACTTTTGAATAGCCCCTTTTCATCGTAACATCACAGTTGACCTTTAAAACTCTATTTGGGGGAGGGCACTATTGAGAAACTGGAGGAGTATTTGAAATATATGTGCTACGAACTTCATTTGTAGATACGTTAGCCTAGAATTCAGCCCAGGAAAAGGAAGCTTTGTGAATTACAGCTAAAGGGTCAACTGGGACAGAACAAAAAAATCCATTTTGTGCGAGCCTTCCAGATTTGCCAAGCTACAACTGTACATTTTGCCAGAATATCCATCTTTTGCTGAATTCAAGTGTTCCATTAATGAAATAGTTCACTTCATGACAGATGAGATGGCAATGGAATTAATAGCCTATGTTAAATCACTGCCAAACCAAACTGTAGCAGCAGTCCAACTACACCCATAGAGAAGGTGTTCACTAGTTTCAGGCTTCTCTTTAAGCACACCAGACACATTGGGGACGGGTTGCATTTTCAATCATGAAGGTTCTCTTTGGTAGCCAAAAAATTGCTATATACATGCCACCAAAAGTGTTTGATCTTCGAAGGAATTTGCATGGACCAGAAGAACTTCCACACAGCCTTAGGGGGTTGAAAGGAGGAAGATGGTTCAGAAATATCCTGTTCCAAAGTGGGATTCAAAGGCTTAATGATAACCAAAACCAACGAGGTAAATTTATTGCTTTTTCAAATCATTGTTTCAAGCATTATGGCTTGAGGGCATTTTGGTAAAGTAATATTCTTAAATCCCACGTTTGATGATTGAAAAGGCGAAGCCAGTGGTATTTCAAAGACTAGAAGGGGCAACAAGCTATTAAGAAGTATATATCAGTGGAGATAAGTGTAGTTTTATCCTTTTTAAGGAACTCGGGGTTTCCATTGTGGCTCACCCTTGTGGTCAGAAGAGAAACTCTTTCTGACATCGGAAGTCTTGGTAAAGAAAATGTCCACATTTGGACAATAATATCGTGGGAGTCCCTTCAATTGAGCTTCACTAATATGTTACTTTCTCCGTGCCAAATTATTTGTCTTTTTGAGTAGTTGTTAACTCAAATAATTGTCTATATTTTACAATATATAATATATTTCATAATTTCAAAATATTATATTATTTAATAAAATTAATTGAGATCCATTACTCCCTCCGCTCCTTTTTAACTGGTAGCTTTGGAGACGTTATCAAACTTTAACCACTAACTTTTTAAAAATGAATCTATTTTTAAGAGAAAAATAGAAAATGTATCAACTTTTACGTACTAACTTTTCAACATCATACTTATTTAGGAAATGCCCAAAATGGAATACACTACTATTTTTAAGGAACGGAGTGAGTAAAAAAAGTTCAATATTAGATATAAAAAGTATTACTCCCTCCGTCCCATTTTGACAGTCTCCTACAAAAAAGACGTGCAATTTTTAGCTAAAAATAAAGCATTTCCGCACATGATTTTTTGAGTTTCTTCGCACCAAAATAAAGATATCGATTAGTTCTTTAATTTGGTATGAAAAATTCAAAACATTATGAACAAAAATACTTTATTTATTTATCCAAAAATTGCATGTCCTTTCTTAAGGGACTATTAATAAAATGGGACGGCGAGAGTATAAATTAAAAGACAGAGAATTTTTTTTACGAGGTCTCTCAGAAAAGGAAAATTGCAATTTGTGAGGGATTACTATTCTGAATTAATCGTTTTTATAAATTTCTTACGCAGCCAAACACCAAAATATAAAAATATGTTCGTATTTGGCTGGACAACTCAGCATGTAAAGCCAAATTGGACACTTAGCTGATATATTAAGGAAAAACAATAAAAAAAAGAAAATGAAGTATTGAAAAAACTGTGGATGGGTTCTCTACGTGACTGTATCCTAAGACCATGAAATAATTGGTCTCATTCCATAGCATAATTCATGTTTATCTAGACTCAAGTGATTATGCAGTTAAATTAAGGCATAGCATCCATTGGAACAAACAAGAGGCTTTTTAAAAATGTGCAATTGAATTTGGGAATATTATGCAGAATTAAAAACTAGATGAAGTGATAAAGTATTTACCGATATCCAATTCAACTGATTTTTTATGGGTACCAGTTAACATTATTTGGAGAAATTTGGACGGATCCGATCATTCGTATGAGACCTTGAGGATGCACAAAACAACAATTTTGAACAAAATCTGTACAAAAAAAAATGGGTACTCACAGATCCAACAATTCTATGAGTACTTCACTTGTACACCCCAAATGCACACCATCCTGATGTGGCAAATGAGGAGAAGTCCAATGTGGGGCTCACTAAAAAAATGGTCTTCTCCTCATTTGTCACATCAGAGTGGTGTGCATTTGGGTTGCACAAATGGTGTACTCCAAATGTACCCCACCTCATCGGGGCCGTCCAAACGTAGAGCACTTTAAATTTGGAATGTCGAAAAAAGAGTTTGGACAACCCCGATGAGGTGAGGTGCATTTAGGGTACCCATATGTGGTATTCATATCACTATTGATTTTCCCTCATAGGTTTATCGTTTAATTTGTGCCCCACCCTTTATCATATCAAGAACTGTTTCTGACATCCGGAATCTTTGCAAAGAAAGTGTCCACATTTGGACAAAAATGTCGTGGAGTCGCTTCAATTGATCAGCTACAATGATAGTCTAACCATGTGAATGAATTACAGCTTTTAATAATTGTGGTTTACCAAACAAAGACCCCACTAAAATCAATCATTGCTGTAATTCAAACGCGTTGTCAAAATGTACTTTTGAGATCGCAGTCAAGTCAATACAACTTCTCAACTAACATATATTTTTTTTATTCACGAAAGGAAAACACATTTTTTTCATGAACATGCATCACCTATATATGGTGGTTGTTTAACAAAAAGAAGAGACATCAGATTCAAACCTGCATTATACCATAGAGCAATTCGAAGCAATGGATTGCGAATGCAGCGACGGTTTCTCAAGGAATTATATGATACTGAGACCAGATGAAATTGATGTTTTTGATCTGGTTGGGGTGCTATTTTCCAGTGATATGGAGAAAAGAAAAGGTGTTGATTGTCCTGAGTTGAGGGAGGAAAATTTCCAGCGGAGAAGGATCATATTCATGTCAATATCAGTGCAAAAGTTCCTGAGGTCAGTGGCAAAACCAATGGCATGTTTTGGGTCTGCAGTGGAGATTTGGCTCAACCTTCTGTCCTGTAACCACAACTTTAGCATGCTTCTGTTGAATTTCTTGCAAGGTTAGTGTGTGTGTTTTTTTTGCGTTTGTTTTTTTTGCTTTTGTTTACGAGGAGCTGCAACATGATAATGAAATTGGACCCAGGACCTGTGACGTGACCCTCGTGTGATGCAAAATAGGATCCGCCAAAGTCTCACTTGACGATCTTACTAATCGGGCATTCATATCCACGTGAACAAGAGAAATGGGCAGTGAGTGACCATCCATTTCTCTTATGATCATTACGATTAGATCGAGCCCCCTAACCGATGTCCAATAAATCAGACTTTCAATTAGTATTGACGATGAATACATGTAGATTTACTTACAAAACGAATGACTCGGAACATCAGTGAAACTGACCTTGATTCAAATACTCTTTTTTTTGTCGGAAAAATTTATCAATTCAGTTGCATCATATGAATGAAGAAGTTATGAAAATTGTCATTTGTTACGAATCGTCGCAGTTTCAAAGTTTGGGGGCCCTATACTCCGCTTTACATTGTAGCATCAAGATACCTTTTAACATATTTTTTTAGATATCGAGCAATTGACCGGGAAAAAATGCTACAATATATGTTATCCATTCCCATTTTTGTGTGTACACTATGCACCTAATTCAATCATTTTGTATAGGAAGTTAGAACATTTGCATCATAACATTTATTTGGGACAAACTCCCAATACAAATGTTATATATGAAATTACCTCTAAATGTTACTATTAAAAAAGTTAAAATTTCAAGGCGATTCAAGAGATGCATATCATACACACCCAAGAAGAGATGGGTATTCTAGCATTTCCATTGATCGGGATATCAACAAGTGCTGGTAGCGCAGGGCCAAATTCTGAGATGTTATCGTTGATTTCTAAATTAAATCAGGTGAGGTTATTTTGTTTTGAAGGGAAGGTGGTGATGCCTGATAAAAACTCAGCAACATTCTTGTCATTTATCGGGAACCTAGACAAGCGGGTGGAGTTAGCCAAAAACATCGAACCTGGTGATAGCAGATACAATGGGGCACTCTGCATGATGGCTTCTAAAGCATCATATGAGAACAAAGCCTACATTGAAACTACTGTCAATGACCACTGGAAGGTATAAAATTCGTCGCCCTTAAATGTTTTTTTTTACGGTATAAAATTCGTCGCCCTTAAACTGTTATAATCTTTTATACTGAATGTCACGTTTGTTACGGCTTCTTATGGGTAATGTTATATACGTATGGTGAATACATTGAGGGATACCGCGCAGTAGTACTTCTCCTTTCAAGAATGGCCGTTACAAAACTTCACCGTGCATAACTTCCGCGTACAAATATTTTTGTGTGTATCTTCTAATCTTAGTGCTTATCTGTCTTTGCAGATGGAATTCTTGGGTGCATTTGATTTTTGGAATGGTGAGAACATCTCTTTCATAGTACTGTTTTTCGATTACACCACAAGCTAGTTTATGTAGTAAACTAGTAATGTTTTTATATATAATGCATACAGTGAAATTATATAAACAGCCATTTATTGCCCCCAAAGTCTTCAAATTTCATCACTTTATATAGCTAAAGTTTAGATTTTGTTAATCATGCCCTTTAAGCCAAAATCCTATAATTTCACACCGTATGTGTTTCATGTCACTTAAGTACCCAATGTTTCAATGCTTGTACGAAACGCAAACCTTAAGGCTTTAAAATCTATATATATCTTCTTCTGCAAATGTTCATTAACAGATTGAAAAATCTTTTTGGAACAGATTACCAAGAAAAAGCTACAACACAAGCATTTATGCTTGGCGACAAGAACGCCTCGTCCGATTTATTGTGGTGGCATTCCGAGGAACAGAAGCGTTTGATGCAGACGCATGGTGCACTGACTTCGACATATCTTGGTATGAGCTACCGGGCCTGGGAAAGGTTCATGGAGGTTTCATGAAGGCCCTAGGCTTGAAAAAGAACCAAGGTTGGCCCAAGGAAATCGAACAAGCCGAAAACCATAACCAAACACCCGGGGCTTACTATGGCATTAGAGAAAAGTTAAGAGACCTTTTGCAAAGAAATGACCAAGCCAGATTTATGTTGACTGGGCACAGCTTGGGAGGGTCCTTGGCAATTTTATTTGCAGCAGTTTTGGCATTGCACGAAGAGGAAGAGTTGCTTGAAAGATTAGAAGGGGTTTATACATTTGGACAACCAAGAGTAGGAGACAGCAAATTTGGAGAGTTTATGACCACACAATTGGACAAATATAGCATTCCATATTATAGGTTCGTTTACAGTAATGACATGGTTCCTAGGTTGCCTCATGATGACTCGACGCTTATGTTTAAGCATTTTGGGACGTGCTTATATTTTAACAGCTTTTACCAAGCCCAGGTGAGCATCTCTCTCCCACCCTCATGATGACTCGTATAAATTCAAAACTTAGGGGGTGTTCCACTAATAATTTTAATCATCTCAATATCAGATGGAGAGAGTGAAATTGATCAAATGCATAAAGAGGTCTCGTTCTTTACAAAGCATCCCCAAGTTTTTAGATTGCATTGCGAAGTAATTGATGGCCTATAAAAGTATTTCCACAGAGGATTCCTTTCGACTGGAAGTTTGCAACACATAAGCTACCAAACAAAAAACACTCAAGAAATTAGGAATCCATACCTTGAGAACAAAGAGCTCTCCTCTCTGGTCCAATCTTTGAACTAACCAAGAAACCTGTATTTGGAAAAGGTGAACCCCAAGATTAACAACTGGCACTTTTTATAAACACCAATAAGTTGGACGATAGCTAGGTTGATAAAAAAAAAAAAGCGATTGATGAACAAATTAAGATCCAAATTTTTTTCAATCTTTGCTGAACATTGTAAAGACAATGATATACTCCCTCCGTCCCTTTTTAAATGTGTTACTTCGTAAATCCAATTTATTAAAGAAACATCATCATTACACCTTTCACATCAACTTTTTTCTCTACTTTACACTTTTCACATCAACTTTTACCTTTACTTTCCAGAATTATCCTCCACTTTTACCCATTAACTCTTTACCCACTAACTTTTCAAAAGGGCAAAATGATAATTGTACAAACTTCTACCCATTAACTTTTCAAACCACACACTTATTTAGGGACATCCCAAAATGGAAATGTCTACATTTAAAAAGGGACGGAGGGAGTAGAAGATTGAATTGCTAAAAAATACAAAGAACTTATGATGAAATTTGGTCAAAAAATAAGACCAAATTTGGTGAAGAAATGAATGTCAAGAAAGAGCAAACTGCAAAGTAAGGGCACAAACAACTAAAGCTCATCATATAAGTCAAGAATACACATCCAAAGAAATTTTTATGAGATCGATCTACCGTAATAGAGCTACACAATAGTATTTTACTTTTCACATAATCAGTAAATGAAATCCAACTTATCCTATCTGTTGGAGATGTGAAAATGGAGTTGCTCTTGATAGAGCTCTCAATCCAGATGTGCTTTCTCATCTGAAATAGTTCTCTGCTATGACAAGTTAAAGAAGATCGCTTTTAAGGGTATGCACATGACATGATTGTATAGCCTTATTTTTTCATGATTAGTTGAGACTTGTGTAGTACTCCCTCCGTTCCTATTTGTTTGTCTCACGCTCTCTCTCTTGTATTTTTTCAAATCAAAAAATTAAGTGCTTCCGTGTATCATTTTTCAATTTTTTTCGCACCAAATTAAAGTACACAATGAGTACTTTAATTCGGTGTAAAAAAATTTGAAAAATGATACACGAAAATACTTTATTTTTTTATTTGAAAAGTGGCACGAATTTTTGTAGTGGACAAACAAATAGGAACGGAAGGAGTAATTTATGTCCTACACAAGTTACCATTGATCGTGTGTTTGATGCGGGTTTAGGTTAGGGCATCTCTACTCCTTACTCAAATTAGATCAAAGCTCATATTTGAGTAAGAATCGTCCAAAACAAATCCTCATATCCTCCAATTCAATGCTATGGATTAAATACCTTCAATTGTTTAGTTCTGACTTGAACTTAAATTTTGCATCTACCCTCTCCCAAATGGGATCAATTCCGGGTGCAGAGGGAAGGGCAATGATTGGACAAGGTCTCATTAGGTATCAAGAATGAAAACTCCTCTGTCATTTGCAAGTTATTTTACCACTGCGTTTGAATTGATATATAAAACATGTGAACATCTATTATGGTTTTTAGGTACTTTATCTACTACTCCCTCCGTCCCTTTTTAAGTGTTTAACTTTCCATTTTGGGTTGTCCCTAAATAAGTGTGTGGTTTGAAAAGTTAATGGATAAAAGTTTGTACAATTATCATTTTGCCCTTTTGAAAAGTGAGTGGGTAAAGAGTTAATGGGTAAAAGTGGAGGATAATTTTGGAAAGTAGAGGTAAAAGTTGATGTGAAAAGTGTAAAGTGGAGGAAAAAGTTGATGTGAAAGGTGTAATGATGATGTTTCTTTAATAAGTTGGATTTACGAAGTAACACATTTAAAAAGGGACGGAGGGAGTATATCCGAAAGTATATGGCTGTCAATGAATGTTGCCGGGTGCCTAGCAACGTTCTCGCTTAAATCTTAAATTTGTATTTTTTCCTCGTTATATCATACTAGGTGCTGCGACACGTGCGTTGCACGTGTTGCCCGCCCGCTAATGGCTTGAGTTGTTTGATTGATGAAAAAATTGTTAGCTCTTTTCCAACAGCCATGCCCATGTCCACAAGCCATGGTAATAAATCTGACTCCGGTACATCGGTATCTTGTTCATTACGAGTCCAAAAGATAGATTAATGCTTCACTCCTATGATGGTTATGGTGTCAACATCCTGAAAATAAACAAATAAGAGAGAAGATCAGTGTTAGAGGATTTTATCCATAACAAGTCAAATTTCTTAAACTATCTCATTATCCCATACGAGCAAGGCCACAAAAGGTTGTTGGACACAGCAAAGGGCCAAAGTGACGGCCAAACCAATAAAGGAAAATCCTAAAATACCCTCTTTTCTTGCACAACAGAAGTGGTCATACTGTTCTTGAAAAACCAAACTGGAGAATGAAGCAAACAGTCAGGAAGAAAGCATATCAGAAGTCACAAGAATCTAACATGCAAATACCAGATATTCACTGCACAGGGAGATACATCTATAAGAAACAACACGAGGAACAAGCACTTCACACGACTTTGGATTTCAAAACATTGTTTTAGGACATTGCTTTGAGAGGAAGACGGTTTCAACACAACAAATGGATGCAGTTGTAACAATAACATACATAGCGAAGGAAGACGGTGAGAACTAACTTGATATTCCTTGTTCTTATCCAGCACAAATTCATTACAGCTCCAAAACTCCAACGACTCCAATCAAAGAAACAAGAGACAAAAAGGTATTGTTGGGCAGTGAACAAAGGAAACAAAAGCAATTTTTTGCAGAAAACAAAACATTATCGTAACTAATGTTGCCAAAGAATTGTTCTACATTCAGATGTACACGAAGGAAAATTAAAAAATTACTAATCAATTCTAAATGGAATTCTGTGTAACACAAATTTACAGAATACAATGGTAGAGAATGAACCAAGAATTACAAGTTTGAGAGACATCAGCTCCTTGAGACAGCTACAAGGAGGATGACAGAAGGCACAAGTGCCTCGACCCCGCCCCAAAATAGCTGATTCTCCAGAAATACCCACATTCTGATCCAGGGTGCAAGTGGCCATCCTTGGAAGGGATTTGCTTACCCCCCAAAAAGACAAGTTCATTACTCTCTCTCTTCACTAGATCTCCCACGCTTTTATCATAAACACCTTACATATACCCTATCATTATACTTACTGACTTACGTGTAACCCCTAATTCTCCAACTCCAAAATACAAGACTTCATGCATACCCTGTAATTACACTACCCACAATTTCCTTTCCTAACACCACAATTTAAAGACGAATTCTCAAAGAACTATAATCTTGATTAAGTTTCAAAAGGCAGCAGTTGCTTGATTGTCTTACACAAATCCAAATACTTTTCTCTTTTGAAAGAGCATAGGTTTTCCTTTCATCTTAAATGGTCAAACTACTTAGACAGTATATATATGAAATGTCCTGCAGAGGACATGCCTAATCTAACGCATGCACCATATGAAGACAAGCAGTCATGTTCCATTACCAAATCCTAATATAGACCTTTGAGCCTCATTGCCACTAGTTCGGAACGACGTATTGGATCAAAACAAAAGCCCTATTAAACCAATCCAAACAGAAATCTCAAGAAAGTTAACCAAAATCCTCTAAACAAAAATCTGCACAAATCCTAAAAGATTGTTACCATTCGCAAGGCAGTGTTGAGCTCATCTCGGGTTAACCTCGCAGCACCGACATTTGTTGACTGAATACCGTCTTCGATTCCAATATTTAACCACAAGGCTACAAACAAAGGAATATCACAAGCTATTGGATGAATATGAGAACCCTAGTTTAGATTTGGGAAAATATCAAGCAGACCAAGCTTACCTCATCATCTAGTTTGCCATGATGTTCGCGTCCAACCTGACCTTCATCCTCAGGCTGATCCATTTTCTGATCCATAACCTCGCAGCACCCTCGGTCTTGTGGAAATAAAGGAAAAAGGTGCTTTCCCTCCCAACGCAGAAGATCACAATAGGGCCCGACGAGAACCGAACCGGAGAGGTTGAAGAAGAGCACCGGAGCCTCGAACAGCCTTGAATCGCAATAATCCTCAGTTTGTAACTAATGGAACCCTAGTTTGATTTCCAAGAAAACAAAACTGAGAACGCGAACATAAAAAATTTAATATAAAAGGAGATTGAAATTCATTGTCATATATACCTTGCAACTTCTTCTTCAGTGTCAAATAGGCCAAGATATATATACCTTCGACACAGCTACCATCTCCCATGGTAAAAACTGGGTTCCGAATTATTTCAACTTTCAAAAAGGCATCTCAGTTATGTACATAGATATATAATACAGATATGACATAACTATTTTACTGATTAATGATTTATTTTCTTTGATAAGAAGGCTTTCAATTCCATTGAGAATTATCTGAAACCAACAGTTGGTCCATGCTATAGCCACTTCCACTGTATTTAAGTAAATCTGATAGCTACCCCAGTGTTACAAAAGTCTCGACATGCAATTTAACTTAGCTCCTCACTTTTTTCCTATGAACTGCCCCATTCAAGCTTTCCATCGGCCACATTAGATTTTTCCCCCTTCAATTTTGAAGTCAAAAAAAAAAGAACAAACAACAATACGTTGCGACAGAACACTCTTACCTAAATACGTATGAGACTACAACTCCCTGAAAAAGCCAGAGGCCAGAGCTGTATTCGTCCATGATGAGCAACAACAGTAGAAACGGGCTACAAATCAGCAAGCAAACAAAAATTAGTTTTTTCTTACAAAAGCCACACTAAATAGACTGCGAGATTGCAGGTAAAACGAAGAGGTTCTTACCTGTTGAAAAGGAAAGAATATTGTAGCACATGTTGTAAATCAATTAGGCAATTAGACAATTAGGAAGATTGTAATTAGTCTAATTAGGTAGATAGCAATTTCCTTATTATTTCCTTTCCTAAATTATCTTGTACATAGTCTATATATTGTGCCTCCTAGTGAGAAGAATACATATCAATTATAATCTTTCAACATGGTATCAGAGCGGGTTCCAGGAACCTGACTTTTCTTTCTCGTTACCTCTATCTTTTTTCGTCAAATTCTCTCTCTCTCTCTCTCAAATCGACCACAACCAAAACCTCTCTAACCCCAATACACAACCCTCGATCCCAAATAAAATAAAATAAATAAATAAATAAATCTAGCCGTGAACAGTGCTCGCATACACTGTAGCAGTCGTGAACAGTGCTCGCGCGCACTGTAGCAATCGTGAACAGTAACCCTAATCTCTTTCTGGCCCTCGATCAATCTTTCTGGAACTCGGTTTGTCTGTTAAGGGTGTTCTTCAGGCTCTAAATCAACCGGGTACCCTCTCTTTGCACTTGTCAATCCTCTGGGTAACAACTCCTCTCCTTTTGGCTTCTGTCTTTATCTCTTGAATCTATTATGGGTGATAAACCTAAGCAAACAGACACTGATGAAACCTCTGAAACTAAGGATATTGTTAGGGATTATCGCCGGTCTCTAACCACAATCAACTCCGCCCTAGCTGCCCCCACAAACTCTCCTGCTTTATCTTCTGGACATTTTGGGAATCGCAATCCCTCCCACAATCGTGGTAGTTCTTCTGAGCGGGGTGGTGGTCGTGGAGAACGTGGGGGGCGTGGTGGTCGTGGCACCAAGAAGTGTACTCATTGTGGTGCGACCAACCACGATGATGAATTCTGTTGGAAGCTGCATGGCAAGCCAGCTTGGGCTAATCAGGCTACACTTGAAGGGGAGTCATCTGCTCTTGCTCCTACTCAGATTACTATGTCCAAGACTGAGTATGATTCTATGATTCAAAGGGCCAATGCATCTTCTTCTTCTTCTTCCACTGCAACTCATGTCACCTCAGGTAATACGTGTCTTCATTCATCTTCTCGTAGCACTCCTTGGATTCTCGATTCTGGCGCATCTGATCATATGACAGGTGATTTGTCTCTTTTGACTGATGTTGTTACTCCTTCTGTTAAGACTTATGTTACTATTGCCGATGGCACTAAGGTTCTTGTTCAAGGCATTGGTACATATCGTTCATCTGGTCTTGTTTTTCAGCCTGTCTTATATTTGCCACAATTTCCGTTTAATCTTCTTTCGATTCATAAAATGTCTCATACTCACCAGTGTTCTATCCTCTTTTCTCCTTCTCATTGTGAGTTTCAGGATCTCAAGACAAAGAGGATGATTGGTGGGGGGTATGAGAAGAATGGTCTGTATTACCTTCAGGAGCAGCAACAGCAGCAGTCATCTAGTCCTTCTACTTTACTTTCTACTGTTACACCTTATCAGTGGCACTGTCGTCTTGGGCACCCATCCTCGGCCAACCTTCGCAAGCTAGTTTTTCTCCTTTTAATTGTGACACATGTGAACTTAGTAAACATCGTAGAGTTTCTTTTCCTTTACGAACTGAGTCACCATGTGTAGAACCTTTTGCATTAGTTCATTCTGATATTTGGGGACCTTCGCGCACTACGAGTTTGTGTGGTGCGCGCTATTTTGTCACATTTATTGATGATTTTTCTCGTTTAACATGGGTGTATCTCCTCAAAGATAGGTCTCAATTATTTTCTGTTTTTTCAATCTTTCATGCTGAGATTGTCAACCAATTTAATGCTAAATTACGTATTTTGCGAACTGACAATGCCCAAGAATATCTTTCTCGTCCATTTAGACAGTTTAATGAAACTCATGGTATTATTCATCAGACTGCGTGTCACTACCCCTCAACAAAATGGGGTTGCAGAACGGAAGAATGGGCCAGTTTTAGCCGTAACTCGTGCCCTTATGCTTCACATGAACGTTCCAAAACATTTTTGGGGATATGCTGTTCTTACCGCGAATTATCTAATAAATCGCACCCCTTCTCGGGTTTTGCATGGCAAAATTCCTTATCAGGTCATGTTTCCTGACAAGGATCTTTACATTCTTCCCCCAAAACTTTTTGGTTGTGTGTCATTTGTTCATAATCTCTCTCCAGGTCGTGATAAACTTGATCCGCGTTCTTACAAATGTATTTTTCTGGGTTACTCTCTGACACAGAAAGGATACAAGTGCTATAGTCCCTCATTACGGAAGCACTTTGTAAGTGCTGACGTGACTTTTTTTGAAAATATCCCATATTATTCTCTTGAGGGTACTCAGTTGACACCATTGTTGGCACCACCTTGTCTTCCTGAGATTGCTCAGTTACCGGCTGACCATGGTCTTTCTGAGACTGCTACTCGACCATCAATTACACAGGTATATGTTCGACGTTCTTCTGCTGCCGCTACTCCTGTTGCACCTCCGGATACAGCTTCTGTGCCCACACCATCTCCTCAAGCGTCTTCAGATCCGACACTCGATCTTCCTATTGCTCACCGTAAAGGTATTCGCTCTTGCACTTCCCATCCTATCTCTCAATTTGTGTCCTATGATCATTTGTCTCCCTCTTTTCGCGCTTTTTCTGTGTCTTTGTCCTCTGTTACTGTTCCTAAGTCTTATCAGGAGGCTCTTTCTCATCCTGGATGGCGTTCTGCTATGGAAGAAGAGATGCGCGCTTTGTCACTGAATCATACTTGGGATCTTGTTCCCCAGCCATCTGGAGCACATATTGTTGGTTGTCGTTGGGTGTTTGTCATCAAACACAATCCTGATGGTACTCTTGATCGTCTGAAAGCTCGTCTTGTGGCCAAAGGTTTCACTCAAACCTATGGGCTTGACTACACTGAGACTTTTTCTCCAGTTGCCAAACTCAATTCTGTTCGCATTATTATCTCTCTTGCAGCCAACCTTGATTGGCCTCTCCATCAGCTTGATGTCAAGAATGCTTTTCTTCATGGAGATCTCTCTGAGACAGTTTATATGGCTCAACCACCCGGTTTTGAGTCCAAGGGGGAGTCTGTGTGTCATCTTCGCAAATCTATTTATGGCCTCAAACAATCTCCCCGGGCTTGGTTCGATAAATTCAGCAGTACCGTCGTGTCTCATGGTATGACACGAAGTCAAGCTGATCACTCCGTCTTCTTTAAAAGGACCACCAGTGGTATTGTGATTCTCGTAGTCTATGTGGATGATATTGTCATTACAGGGAGTGACAATGATGGGATTCAGGTATTAATTCGTCACCTTTGTTCCAGTTTTCTCACCAAGGATCTAGGCAAGCTTCGGTATTTTCTTGGCATTGAAGTGGCTCGTTCTAAAGCAGGCATCAGTTTATCACAACGGAAATACACTCTCGATCTCTTGAAAGATACAGGTTATCTTGGTTCTAAACCTGTAGCTACTCCTATGGAGACTAATCATAAGCTTATGCCTGACGATGGTGAGTTGGTTGACGATCCTGAGTTGTATCGGAGACTTGTGGGTAAACTTATTTATCTCACTATCACTCGACCCGATATCTCCTATGCAGTCAGTATTGTCAGTCAATTTATGACTTGTCCTCGAGTTTCTCATATGGAGGCTGTTGTTCGCATCTTGAAGTATCTTAAAAATGCTCCTGGACGTGGACTTCTCTACAAAGCGTCTGGACATCTTCGTATCGAAGGGTATACGGATTCTGACTGGGCAGGATCTCCTGCTGATCGTCGTTCTACCACTGGTTATTGCACCTTTATAGGTGGCAATCTTGTGACTTGGAAAAGTAAGAAACAGTCTGTTGTAGCACGTTCTAGTGCTGAAGCAGAGTATAGAGCAATGGCTCATACCACTTGTGAGTTGACTTGGTTGCGTACACTTCTACATGAGTTTGGGTTTCCAGTACATGATCCAACTCCGTTATATTGTGATAATCAGGCTGCTATCCATATTGCTAATAATCCAGTATTCCACGAAAGGACCAAACACATTGAAGTTGATTGTCATTTCATTCGGTCGAAAGTGGAGTCAAAAGAGATCAGCACGCCTTTTGTTCCTTCAGGCTCTCAACTTGCTGATATTTTCACGAAGGCTCTTCCCAAGGTTTCCATTGATTCTATTTGTCGCAAGCTAGGAGTATACGATGTATACGCTCCAGCTTGAGGGGGAGTGTTGAAAAGGAAAGAATATTGTAGCACATGTTGTAAATCAATTAGACAATTAGACAATTAGGAAGATTGTAATTAGTCTAATTAGGTAGATAGCAATTTCCTTATTATTTCCTTTCCTAAATTATCTTGTACACAGTCTATATATTGTGCCTCCTAGTGAGAAGAATACATATCAATTATAATCTTTCAACATTACCTTTGCAGAATGGAACCGGAAAAAATAGAGAACCACAAAACCTCTTGCAAGAAAATCAAAAGCAAATTACAATGGGACTTACTTCATGGGACTATTATAGGACACATAAAAGGTTAAAATCTATCTCTCTACTACTCTGCTCAGCCTCCATTCCAGCGATCTCCTGCTCCTATAATCCTATAATACTCCCATGAAGTATACCAGAAGGAGCAGCCATGGCTGAAATTTCGAGTTGCTCCATCAAAAACAAATAGATCTGGGCAGAGAAAACTCTTGGCTCTTACGGGATGAAAGATAGAGTAAGTCAGTAGTTTGGCTACTGGGGTCTTTTTTGAAGTTGTACATTAAGGTACCACAGGTGGACACAATGCTTGAGCTCAAAGTCTATTGTGACTATATCATTGGCTGTAGTCAGGTACAATCAGATTGTCTTGGCTTTAAAAATGATGGTAGAAGCTTTTACTTAGTGAAGCCATGATGGAAATGCACAACCTTATATTTAATTTCCCCAACTCTTTTAATTTCTACTTCTCCGGAAATGTTCAGAATAAGCAAGAACTTTACTCACACAAGAAAAGTTGCATGCAGAAATCCTGCATATCGTGAAATGTCAAGCATTCAGGAAAGCCTGGGTCATTCCTACCACGAATTTGCACAATGATACAAATCATTGCCCAGGGTTTTAAATCTTGCGTAGAACTTACCGGTTGGCTGATCAGCAAATAACTTTTGGACGAATCTAGGTGAGCACGAGCTGTTGTAGAACAAAGTTTGGATTGAAGCAGGAGAAATCTGCCAAGGCTGAACCATATGCGCTTCAAAACCCCATCGAATAAAAGGAATCTCTATCACCATTGAACTGCAGTACACAAATGTCAACACCTATGTTACTAACTCTATTTGTTTGAACTTTGAACTCAATGAAAATGTAAGACAGTCTTAATAACACAGTGCTACTGCAATGAATGAATTGTACAAATAAGCACGCTAAAAAAAACTAGGCAGGTACTCCCAAGGAATAAAAGGGAAAAAATGATTAGTTATAATAAGGGGCAATGCTGCACGGTTTCAAGTGGAGGATACAGATCAGAACATGCAAATAACAAAAGGTATTCAAAGAACCAAATCAACCTGATCTTAATTTGATCAGCTGTAATAAGACCATAGTTAATGATTAAAATATGACAAATATAGGTAGAACACAAGGAACAACCCAAATTTATCACTACTTGCACATTAACTATACTACTCGATCTCAAAATAATACATAGTAGAAACATCCCATCGGCATTCATTAACGGGTGAAACCCCCTCTCTCATATGACGCATCAAAGGAAACGAAAGTAACACCGCAGAAGAGGAAAAAAGGGAGAGATTTGCACAGCCAAATGCCTTCAAGGCTTGAATAAAGACGACCCACCCACTCCATGATATCAAAGCAAGAGAAACCCACTTTGAAAAATCAATTTTGCCACACAGATTTACACCTACGGTCCATGAGAAAAAGGGCTTAATTCAAAAAATCAGAACAAAAAAGGCAGGATGAAAAAAAAATGGACTTAAGCTTCTTATGGTTTTAGGTTTTTGGCTATCAATACTAAACTAAGAACATCCAAGCACCCAACGTTTTCAACGGAAAAACCAATGCATAAGAATGGATCTTAAAAGAGAAAATGCATAGCATGATGATGGATTTACCAGATATTTGTTCCATACTAACATTATCCAGAATTTGATTTTCATTCTACCCATGGAAAACTAAAGATAGAAATCCGACAGCGATATTTCTCATTCTGTATTCATAGAATGACAACGTTACTATCTTAATAGTTATTTGTTTCTATTCCAAGTTAACAACAAAAGGTTAATTTAATAGGTTAACAATGATACTGATTTGAATCAATCAAAGGAAGCAAAAATCATTAAAGACTAAAATGAGAAGACAACCTTTTTCTATTTTGTTCGCATGAATCAACTTCTAAAATAGAGAGGAGACAAATTATTTAGTTCAAATGAGTATATCAACAAATAAAGTCAAATCTTCTAATCAAAGGAACTAAATCTTGTGTTGAGTCTTATGTGACATTGCAGAGGATTGGGAATTGGGAGTACTTCAACATTGTGTTCTAGAATGTCATAAAAAATTGTCTAAACATCAAAAATTAATCCCATTTCTCAACTACAGAGACATAATGAAGTTAATAATGCCTTTGATGAAGAAAGACATGCGAAAACAAACTCTAACAACAAAACCTGGAACTCCGGCCAAAACAACTGGAAAAATTAGAACCATACAACATAGAAAATTAGAAACTTCTAAAGACTATCATGGTAAAAATCAAAATTAAAATCTATAGTGGTAGCATCTACTCGTTTTTGAAAAAAAGGAAGCCAGTTCAAGATCCGTAAAGTGAATAGAGACAGGAGAAAGAGGGAAATCAAAGAACCCATATTAGTTTTGTTTCAACTCATATGCTGAAAATGGTACTTTTCTAATCTACAAAGCCACAAAAAATACGAAAGAGCTCAAGCATATCATGTCTGGTAACCTTACCCTGCCTTTCCTTGCTGCTGACAGCATAAGTTTAGAGCATACTTTTGTTTTTCCTTCCGCCCCTCCACTTGGCATATGAGCTACATTGCTATTGTATTATCATCCACCCAATAACTTGCCTGCATATGTAAAGCGTAAGAAATTAACCTAATGCACACGATTATTGGAATAACTAAGTTTCTTTAAATATACCAGTTAACCTCATAGAATGTAAGAATTAGCATATGCCAGGTTTTCTAAAATCAGGAGCGTATATTTTTGTTCTACAGAACACAACCGTGCTGAATTGCAAGTCTAAAACCTACAATAGATATGTAGCAGGAGTGCAGTTCCATTCTATCTCAATGATAGCACTCACAATAGCTCGAACATATTATTCAGTCAGACTGAGCATGATTCTGAAGTTCCGACATTATGTCAGCCTCATGTATCTCCAAAAATGAAACATTGTATTCTTATAACGAATAGCTCATACCTATGAGCTGAGAAAAAGTTTTTTAGCTTCCTCGGCCTTTAGCTGAGAGAGAAACACTAATAAGTTCAAAGGTGCTAGGAGGCAATTTACGAATCACAATGGTTCAGAAAGAATTTGAACTACAATATCCAGCCAAAAAATTTAAAAATGAAAAAAGATGAACCATTAGCTAATGTCTCTTAAAGATCAACAATTGGAAAAATCGGAACAAAAATGGGGAATGTCAAAATTGGACTTAAACTTCTTATGGTTTTAGGATTTTGGATATGAAAAAATCCAGCTTTTTCTGAAACTGAGGTTCAAATCTACCTCAACTATATTCTTCAAATTCCTTGCTTCGGTTCAATGAAGCAACTAAAAGATTTTCCCCATTTACAAAGCACCCGTAGCTGTAATCGTCCATGATATACGATCGCTGTAGAAGAGGCTACAATGGCACAAATTTACAACAATTAGATTTTTTCTAAGAGAACCCCGGCCAACACATGTTTTGAGAGATCGTAAGAAAAGCGAAAAGGTGCTCACCTTTGCACAGAACCAACAAAAATCATGTGCATCAAGTGTTAGCCTTTGTTCTTTCGCAAAGAGAAAATTTCAAATTCTGGGCATGAAAACGTTATCAGGTTTCTGGAATATTTTTCAAGAAGCTATTTTTGTATAAACATAGACACTCACCGTATCCATATATGTTACTTACCTTTTCAGACAAAGGATTTTGGGGAATTTGACAATACCTTTTTGCTATTTTCTTGTAATGAACGAAGCTCAAAGTTTGATGATGCCGCCACCATAATGTAATCTGCATATTCATTGTCATCACAAAAATCGATGAGCATCACGAAAATCAAATCACCCTGGACAAAATTCATTGTCAAAAATCTCATTCGGAAAATACCTAGACCCGTGCTTCAAGATGATCTAAGTTGACACACCCTTGCCATGGGAGTTGCCTCTTAATCCCAGGGGTAGCATCTATATCGAATGAAGCATTGCAGTCAAACCACAACTAACTAATCAATAAGCTTTGGAAGCAGTGCAAACAACAAAGAATGGCGCTGAGAATCTACATTATTACCTCACTAAAATCTGATGTTGCAATGTCTTTTAGATACCAGCATTATCCACACCTAAACATAGATACACCATCTATATGTTACAACTATGGCAACAAAGGCAAACAAATTTGTATATGATTAAGTTACATAGTTAATCCAACCAATTACACCTTCAACACTGTAACGAACAAACGAGTAATACAAAATATGATCTAACCAAACAACCAGATCTTTGTTCACATCACCCAAGGGTAATATATGCCCATAATCCCTCACAAAGTTTCAGAAGCCTTATAACATAAATCATTTGGTCCTCTATTAACCACCTCTGCTGCCAATGGCTCGCGAGCCATCAGCCGCATAAAGAACGTAAAATCTTCCATCATGGAATTAGTAATGGATATGCGCTCCAAAACCCCATTGAATAAAAGGGATCTGTTGATTTGTTTGAAAATCATTAGTCCAATAACCTTAGAAGCGTGTAGAATATAGAGAACGAATATACTAAATTGAGGTGTCTATTGGGAAGGTGTTTTAAGAGTTCTAGAGGATTCCATTCCAGGAGTTCTATGACAACCCATTGATGCAGGATAAACTTTATTTTTTACATTCCAATGATCTTCTTGACAAGCTCTACGAACTTAATAATTTCCATCACTGAAGCAAACCCCGGGTGCCCTCAAACCGCTGTACTCCTTCTGAGTACAGAATTTGCACCATTGTTGGCACCACGACACAAGGAATCCCAAACCAGAATCTGCAGCTACTTGTAAAAATAAAAAATCGATGATCCACATAAACCCACACAAAGAAATATTTTAGCGTAAACACACACAAAAAATAAAAAAGGGCAAGATATGGTTTGAACTTCCGAGCAAATTTCAAGCTTACCTGGTATAGGGGTAGAATTTTGTGTGCTCTCTGCTCCCTTGTTCTGTTATTCTTTGTGACTAACAGGAACACTCAGTTGCGTAAATGTGTGAAGATGATATACTACTATATATGTTGTTGATTTGTTCTGGGTTTTGGAAAATGAGAAATTTCTGCAAATGGGAATTTGTACTTTCACCGCAATCTACATGGATCCAAATTACAGACCCTATTTAGCAGTATTTTCGATAGGAGGGGAACCCTATTAGAAAAATGACTCACCTGCTTCGATTGTAGTCCGCACTGGCGAACTGGGCTTTGTCGAAATACCCTGTTGTGGAGAGAAGGGGAAAACGAAACATACTTCTGTGTATCAAATGCTTTGTTGGAGAGATAGGGTTCGGTTGAAAAAAGAAACCGAAGGTTCGAAAAACGAAAACCTAATCAGACCGGAAGAAGAAAGAGAACGAACGAGAAGATCCGACTTACACAACCGCCGTACGCGAAGCTCCAGTCCATCGATCGCGAGCTTCGAACAGCCTTCAATCGCCACTTTCTCTCTCTCTCTATCGCCTGGAAGCTCTCTCTCTGTCTCGCGTAAAAAAATGACAAGGGACACGGAGGGAAATATCGGAAAAGTTTGGAAGGGGTATTAGCAAATGGAAAAAGACCATTGAGGACAACCAAATCAGCCGAAACTACGAAAATACCAACAGCCCAATTTCCAATCGAGGGTCAAATTCGTCCAAATTGGACAAAAGGGGCGAGCGGTCTCAATTCGAGACAAGTCTCTTTATAGGGCCTCTCGGGGCCTGGATAATTCAATTTTCTTACATCCATATGCTTCTGAAGGCTATTCGCAAGCATAAGTTTGTTGACATATTGGATAACCCAGGGTCTGCTGGTTTGAGTGCATATGTTGATTTTGCCTCTATAAGGCAATCTGCCGAGGAAGTTTCAGGTGAATATTAAATCTGCTATTAGTCTTCTCACTGACCAAATATATAGAAGCAAGCATCAACCTCACGGATTTCATCCACGACTGGTGAATTGTTTTCATAGCTTCTTGTTGTAGTGTTTCTAGAGCACTTAAGAGTGTGATCTGTGTGCGCGCGCGCGTGTATATTATGAATTAAAAGAACTCAGCATTTCCAGAAGGAAAATAAAAACCTTCAAATACATGTGCCATGGATGAACGGGCGACCATTGACGCAAACCAAACCTCGGTCCAAAACATAAAGAAAAGGAAGCCAACCCTTCACTAGATATCTCACATTCAAGCCAAACACATCAAAAAACCTCTGATCATGAGAAACACATCATTACATCTTACCAAAGAAAAAAAAAATGGTAACAGCACTTGGTTTGTGTTGAAGAAACCACATCAATTATATTCTGTAATCAGCTTGTTTTTAACTGCAGTTACATATGTCAACAACCAAACAAAAGATGAAAAGATGAAAAAAGAAGATACCAAAAACAATGGTCGAGAATTCAGTCACTCTACATAAATAGCTGGGGTCGAGTGGAAAAACATTCACACCTTTTATGGAACTCTACATTGATAATGGAAGAAGCATCCTTCCTTTCTTTTTCCAGTCCTGTTTTACTTTCTTCGTAACTTTCATGCATAAAAGCAGTAGGAATGTGACGGAAACTAAGATAAATGCAAGTTTCATATGCCTTTAAGTATAACGAAACAGCCGAGAAAACCAGGCAAGCTAATATGATGAGTTCCCATATTACAAAGACCACAAAGTCCACCCTGTCATAGAGAACAAAAAAGAAGTGCGAAGAGATGTCAGAATTAAGAAAACATCAATAAACTTAGAATTCCTCAACCATGTAAGAAAAAAAGATTGTGCAACTATTACACTCCTGTAAGGAGAGCAAATAGCAGCAGCAACAGCAATTATGACAGGGATCACCAGACAACAATTTCTACTGGGTTATCCAAGTAACAAACCAAGTGCCATTCTTTATTTCGAAGCGAAATCAAAAGACAACTCTATCCTTAAGTCACGCAAAAACACCTTACACGTCTAGAACATCAATAATTTATTCACCAGTTACAGAATACAATGGTAGGAATACGTGCCTCATCTAAGAGCATTATGACTACAAGTTCTCATTTCTTTAACCTTCTGCCAGAAAGAGCAATCCCTTGAGAAAAAAAGTACAAGCCATGAGGGTACAGGGGAAGCGAGCAGCACATCTAAATTCTAGATCACAAGTCTCACATCCTCAATTTGTGCCATTAGAAATGGAGGAGAAACAATTAGAAAAGAAACAAATGACATCTTGAATAGCCTTAGCACGAGTACCAAACTTAAATGTCCTTCTAACTGGACCGATGTTGGTATTCTGCCACTCAATACAGAAAAGCTATTTAACAGTCACCCACTCTTATGTAGAAAATACCTAGACTACCAAGCGTAGGAACTATAAATCGACCGGACACAGAAGTGTAGACCGCTCATAAATCGATGGAGAACTTACATAGACAACTACCAGCATGCCATTATCAAGGTATTTCATGTGTGTTATTTTGATTCTATGTGCCAGTTCAAGTGTTAGTAGCCTGGTCCAAACAACATTAGGATTAGGCCTTACCAAGCAATTCCAAACCAAAAGAAGTCTCTCTGATTTGGAGAAGCCCATCGAGTAGTTATGTGTAAAATAAATTAGCACATTGTTGCACTAAATATATCAAAGCGGCAAAGCATCACCAAGACAATTGAAAATAGGCAATCCATATCCTTGGTTTTTTAATCATTTGTTCTCTAGCTAAAATGACATTTTTTTGTTAAGTAAATGCAAGACACTTCGAACTTTTTATTAATGATATAATGACAAAAGAGTGGCTGAGGCCAGAGACGCGATTAGAATCTCTCACACCAATAAAGCTTAATCATTGGCCTAGCATAAGGAGAAAAAGTTAAGAACAAAGGAGGTCTAGATCAGTGTGAGATGGTGTACAAGGAACAGGAATATGGCACGCCACATATCCTAAATTAAAGAACAAGCGGGGAAGCTGGTATGGATTCCAATATTCAAATTTACTTCTTTTGGACAATAAATATTTTAATAATCCAAAGTGTTAGGTTTCAAATATATAGGCGAAGACATAATTCTAGGAGCACAATGAGCAAATTTTCACATTTTGGTTTTGGTAAAACTCCACTCACTTTAGCTGTTTAATTTCTAACATTATCTTTTTTGGAGATGAACGAGGATCGACAGGATTGTGAAAATCACTGTTTTGGCACAACAATGGTCCTTATTGAAAATGTGCAATCCAAAACTTATATTGCCAATGTAGTAGTGTTCCCTTAGGTCTAGTTCTGAAAAGTGAAGTCTCAACCAATGTATACACCAAAGACATAGTTCTGAAAAGTCTAAGTCTCAATCAGTGTATACACCAAAGACATGGTATAGACTGAGGATCCTAGCCACCCTACAGTCCATAGCGATTTGCTAAATGGATGAGAGATAATGTTACCAAACATTTCGGGGCTGCCATGCAAGCAATGACGTTTATGAAAAGTTAGTTATTACTCCCTCTGTCACAAAAAGATTGTTTTGATCCGCAAATGAGAACGTAAAAATAATGCATTTTTGTTGAAAAAATCAAGCTTTTTAGCTCTAGTTACTACATATTCATGTGTTCTACTTCATCAAAAAAGTTTTAGCTTTTCTTGACAAAGATGTATTTTGTTACAATCTTTTTTTTGGCAGAGGTAGTAAGAGTTAAGCATGCTTCCCGGCCCATCCAAAATTCGTTGTTACCCTGTATCAAATCTCCCGATCCATTCGTTGTTCCTCTCCATCTTTGATGTGTGGGTTGTCTTTTCTTTACCGACATTCATTGGGTGGCCTTTTCTTTGATGTGTGGGATGTCATTTCTTTCAAGTGTTGGTGGTCTTTGCACATCCAACCAACTTCGCCAAGAAAGTTTGTGATTGGGGCTAACAAAATCAATGAAAGGCATCACCCCACATTCTACGATAGTTGAAGTTAATGAATCAATAATCACTACAATTTCGAATAATGCAAGTCAAGAATTGATCATGCCGCACATCTGTTCTTTTTTTAATTTTTTCTTGGGTACCACAAGGAAGAAATGAAGTAAATTAAAATTTTATGTGTACACACATGCACGCACAATCTCACTGTCAAAAACAAACTTGTTATCCTAATTGCAGTGGGTGGGCATCAAACTAAGGTTCCTAATGAACAAGTCTTCCATAACATAAACCAAGTAAACGAAAGCACCAACAAATCATCCCAAGCCCTGTGTCTAATGAATTGGGTCAGCTACATGAATCTTTATTTTCTTCCATTTTGCTATATCTAGGCCATATCTGTCAAACGCATCACAGCCTCTTTTAATACATTCAGTAGCAATTTCCCTTTAACATCTAGTATTAGTTAGTTTCTAATTCAAGATTGCTTCCCGATTTAACATTTTCAAGTTCATTATTGGGGACGGTGACATGAATCCCATTGTGAATATGACACCACGGGTGTTCCCCTTGATATATCTCAATGGAAAAAGCAGATTCATATAGCCAACCCCCATTGACTGGGACTTAAAGTTCATTGTTTAAAAAAGTGTTGAGTTTGCCACTATTTAATATAAGATCAATTGATCAAAAGCTACTGCGAGATCCAAAATACCCTCTCCAGCATCATCTCAATCACCAAATCAAAAAACAATACGAAACCTCTCATATAATTGTTAGGCAACCACTCAGATCCCTCCTTATCACCTGCAAGAATATATTCCACCATTTCATATCTTTCTATTTCGATAACTCAAGTTCCCAGGCAAGCACGTCGACTAATCCTTAGGACCAATCCCACCATCCACCGGCCGGGCCAATTAAAGCCGAGGTAAAGTCCCGTGTCGACTGGCCCTAAACGAGTTGCATATTTCATATGAGTAACATTTGAATTATGTTATTCTAGTTCCAATTAATAAATTTCCCAATTCATGCTTTCTCGCCTTAAGGACCTATTATCAGAACCTCAATTTTACATTCTACCGTTGTACACCAAAAACCCAAGCAATCCAAATATCCAATAGGGTCCAGAAACCAGCGAGACAATCTCAAATTAAAATCTTTCTTAGAACCTCAATTACTTATACCACGCACGTACGCAAATAAAACCTAGAGCAAGAAACAGGGCTAATTAAGTGAAAGCATCTAACAAATAACAGAAAAAAGAACAAGACACGATCCAGAACAAATTCATATATTATATAAATGGGTAATACCACTTCTATAACGAAAAAAAAGTTACCATGTGCAAATTCACACAATCGAGTAACCAAAATCGACTGTTATCTTGCTCGATGGAGTACACAACAATAATGTGCAGAAAAATGTCTCCAAAAAGTGAGGCGACGATGCAGTTGAGCAAATCCTAGATACTTTTCCTCCATGCTAAAGCTTATCACATATTCCCAGAATTAAATACATGCAAGTCTAGTAAGGTATTGTAATGTCCCTTCTCTATTTCCTTCTCCTGCACCTGATGAAGGAGAAGAGACTCAACAATCAAGTCTTCCCAGTCAACATAAACCTTCCTTCTCCTTCTTTGCTTCTTTCCAACACAAACACCCTCTGATATGCAAAGGTTACCATTGTCACCTGAATCGTTGTTTTGTGGACACCTAATCTTATCAATGCGTAGCTTAGCAGCCTTTATCTTCTCTCTCCTCCTTTGATATGCCAAGCATCCAGCAACAAAAGATGGAGGCATTGCATCTAATCCTACGTCTTTCTCCAGTATTTCCTTAAGCAAAAGCTTTCTGCTCAGTTCTGATTTTCCTTTCCACCACTCCTTACAACCAAAAAGATCACACCCTCTCCCTCTTTTCCTTCTAGTGTTGTTTCCACACTCTCCCACTGAATCAGCAATAGAAACTTCATTTGAGTATTTTGAATATATCATTGACAAGCACTCGTGTGAAATCTTAAGCGTCTCCAAATCATCACTAGTCCATCTTGGGGGAGCACTCTTATCTTGCAACTTGAAATACTGAGCATCATTTGCCACGCCGTAACAATCTGACCCATATTCCATTTCATAGCTCAAACAGCAGCCAATCAAATCATCCAAATTAAATCCAGCATTCTCTACACCAATCTTCTTCTCACCACGCTTAGACATTGACTTCAATTCCATGTATTGTAACACAAATGGGGCATTCGTTAAAATGTTCTTAACTGTAATATCTTTTCCCCAAGGTAATACTTGTGCAACTTTCACAAGACTCTCTAAAAGCTCTTTATACCGCAACTTGCACGTAGCAACTCCCACATGTAATTCCATTGCCACATCCTTAATCCGAAGATTGACTTCATTCAATTGAGCAACAAACACCAACACAGCCGCGACCACCGGAAGCGGTGTCCGCCCTGTGGTCAAGTACCACTTCATCATACACTGCACCAAGAAAATCCCCTGTTTTAACATTTTCTCAATCTTATCCTCATCCACAGAAACTGCAAAGAAACAAGTCTGAACCGCATGTTGGAACGAATCCACAATGTCAAACTCCGGTAATTTCAATTCCATAAATTGAACAACCCGCTTAACCATCCGACCTAGCTCGTAAACATCACAACCAACCTTATCCCCCACCTCCACAAGTGCCAAAGACTTATTATCTTTTCTCATCACAATGTACGCACACGCACCAATAAGTACTGGAAACCAATGCCCCTGACCATATTCCCCCTCAGTAATAGTCTCTATCATAGCCCTAACCTCATCTTTTTTCGGAGGCGAAAAATCCAACAAAGAAGTAATATTTTCAATGCTCTGTTTGGCATAGTATATTTTGGTTTCTTTGAAATTATAGGCACTGCCGGAGCCTGCAGTGCCGGTGTGGACAAACGTGCCGGCTGAGCAATTGATCCCACCGAAGTGGTGCTGAAAATTGTCGAAGTCTTGGACGGAACCGCACGACGAGCAGAACACGTTTCCATCGTGGTCGGAGATGAGAGTTCTCGCTTTGCAATTGGTACAGGGGCGAGAGCTCTCCATCTCATAACCCAAAAAATTGACGCGTTCGTTTGGTTGTTTGTTTACCGGGAAACTATGCAAGCTAGGAGAAACTAATTTGGGGATTTATAAAAGGAGTAGGAAAGAGGCGCATACCTTTGTGTACGCGAAGAGAGATCAGCCTTCCTAGGGTTTGAGAGAGACGAGGGCTTTCCAAATTGGGGACCCTGCCGTGTGAAAAGAACGGCAGCAGGGGATGCTGTGACTTTGTGCGACCGCCTTCCGGTTTTGGTTTGGATCCCAATCCCAATCCCAATCCCAATCCCCAGCTTCTGACCCAAAGTTGTGGCCGAATTTACATATAAACGGTACAATGAACCTCAAGTTCCGTCCCGGCATCAATACCGGCCCTTACCGGGAAGTACCGTAATTCCGGAGAATACCGGACGAGATGGAGGTATGTTAAGTTTCGTTCGAGATTTTGCAGATCGTGGAGACGATGATCGGAGTAGAATCAGAGAGAGCGAGAGAGAAAAACCAACGCAGAAGTGGCCAGGAGGGGGGGAACAAGGGTTTTTTTCTGATATAGAATCAGGGAGAGAGAGAGAGAGAGAGCAAGAGCGAGAGAGAGACAGCAAGACCGAGACAGAGAAACCAACGCAGACCTGGCGAGAGAGGGAGAGGGGAACAAGGTTTTTTTTAACCACAAAATACCGTGTTGAAATGGCCCATTTGGGGGAAAATGGAGTTTTAGATTTCAATTTTGCCGGCAAAATTTGGGAGCAAATTTTGAACAGAAAATAAGAGGTGTGGGCCCCATTATTTTTTCCAAGTCATCATTCCATGTCATATCTGTACATTTTCGAGCCATTGCCTCTGTACCCATAGCATTATCCTTTATAAAAGTATGCCAAGGCCAGGTTGCGGCATAGAAAATTCGTGTGCCACATAAGCGGCTATTGCCACATAAGATTGGCTAACTAACGAGTTTGGCATGCGTCTTACATATGACGCATATGCAAGATGTGTTTTATTCTTGCCATCGGGTAGCAGTTGGTTTGAAGGCAAGCTCAACTACATATACTAGTGGAGTTCATTTCGGAGTCTCACACGAATGGTCCAAAATTTCTCGAATGACCTTGTAAATAATGAACTTTCCAATCTTAATTTCAAATTCCAAATTTTCAATGGATCCAAAATTCGAAATAAAACATAGATACGTAATTACAATTATATGATCGGAATGAATTTATGTTGAGTCATTTAAACAATTATTTGAAAATTAATAAACAATTTGCATCATTCACGTGAGACCCTAGAATAGGCGACACATATGACATGCCCATCTTTATCCCATCGGTATTCCATTGTCAATTGGAATAGTTTTCTTCTTCTTTTTTTTTTTGCTGAAGACTTTAGGCTTAAAAAGTTCAATTTAATATATCAAGTATTACTTTGTAGAGATTCATCTCACCTTTTGATTCTTGAATATCACATTCATGTGGAGAGCACAGCGTGCACTTTAAAGTATATCTATCACAAGACAACAAGGTAGCAGATAAGCTAGCCAACATGGGTGTTGATCAAGACTATAAATGGATCTCTCACATTTTGTCACCTGAGACTATCCCTCTCCTTGAAGCTGACATGAGGGTTGTGGCTTTCGAAAAAACGCACTCTAGTGCATTTTTTTTTTAGCTTTTAATACATTTATACCTATTTTTAGTCACTTTTCAAACTTTAACATAAGTCCACTTAGAATTTTTTTTTATCATTTTCCTTATAAGAATACGAGGTGCAAAAATAACTTCCCAAATTAAAAAGGATTATGCTTACAATGACCAGTGACCACCATCCTAATGTAGGCTATCAAAACACTAAACAATCAGGCAAACCCGTGGCGGAAAAATATTTAAGGACATTATAGGCATCCTGGAAAAAAAATCATTATGATTCCATCCTATGAGATTTGAATACTTATGATTTTTTCTTGAAATTCAAATAAACCCTATAATACCCTCTCTCTCCTAATTTTCCTAATATCCTTGGTCTCGTGAGTGCTTGTTCACTCCCGGACCCCACCGGGAGTTTTTGTGAGCATGAAGCGCGGCTTCAAAGCACCGACTTGAATTGTGACCTTTCGAATCCCCGGGCCTTTAGCCGAATCGTCGTTCCTTCGCTCTTGAGGCCCGGTGTTGGCGTGCTATGGGGCACGTGGCCCTCGGTAACGTGGCACGGATCTAAATGCGCACAAAACGCGCATGTTCTGCTATCAACGCAAACCGCATTCTGGATATGCGCATTCTACACAAAACGCATCTTACACATGCGGTTTGATAGGAAAATAAAAACGCAATTCTGACATGCGTTACTTACGTGGCCTCGTTTTGCCGACATGGTGCGGAATTTACCATACCGCATGTGGGACATGCGGTTTGGTATACTTTTAAAAATAGTTTACAAAATGGTACTCCCTCCGTTCAATTTTAAATATCTCTTACGTAAATTGATGTCATTTTGACTTTAAAAGAAAATGTATTTCTAAATATTTTTTTTCAAAATTTTTTACACCATTCAAAAGTACTCGTTGAGATCTTCTGAACGGTGCAAAAAAAAATAAAAAGTAATTTCGAAAGTATTTTATTTTTTAAAGTCAAAATAGCCGGGTCTCCCGTAGAGGACATTTAAATTGGGACGGAGGGAGTATATTTCGGTTATTAAAATTCTATTTTGGTATAGAACGGCAAAAATCTCCCTGAATCGTTTCCAAAGCCGGTGCCGGAGCTGATCGATTGATGCCGGCGCCAGAGCAGATCTAACGTTTTGGGGTGGAGGATCTGACTTCTTCCGACTTTGATCACCTTGGAGACAAGCTGACCCAACAATGGAGTAATTTCTAGGGGTGCTCACGGTCCGGATTGGTAAGAATTCAATCCTAATCCGCGAGTCACGGTTTTTTGAAAATAAAATCCGTGTCCGATCCAAAAGTCTCACGGCTCGGAGTTATATTGTCTAAATTGGCTAAATTGAAAATTTTGGTTTTTTGGTTTTTTTCATTTTGTTCTTATTCAATTTTTTTTGCATTTGTTCATTTTGCGTCAAAATTTTGTGATTTCTAGATTTATCTCGTCGAGACGAATCCAAAGAGTATAAAATTATAGTCAAAAGCAATAGTTTTTTTTAATAAAGCCGAAAATAAACCAAAATAAATTAGGTTTTTGGATTTTTTTTCGTCTTTATTCACAAAACTTTAATTTTGGCTAACAATTTTATACTTTTTAGATTTCTCTCGTCGAGACAAGCCAAGAAACCACAAAAAATCGACCGAAAACTAATAAATGCAAATTTTTTTTGAATAAGGACAAAACGAAAAGAACCAAAAAACCAATTTTTTCAAATTAACCAAATATTATCAATTGTTACATTTGTTTGCTAGTTTAAAGTGTATTTTATGATATTTTTTATTTAATTACTAATCCCTATCAACTGGGTGGGCAATCCCCCTCGTAGGTTTTTTTTTATTTATTTATTGGATGCCTCTATTGAGGCTTTACAATTTTTAGAATTTTTTGTAGTTCAAAAAAAAAAAAAATGGTGTTGGTATGGCGGTGTTAGATTTAATGTGGATGGCGCAACCGAAAGGCGATATGGTACTGGCCGAGGGAGTTGGTTCGGTTGTTCGGGATTCAAAAGGTTTGATGCTTGGCTTTGGGCTGGCCCAAGGAATTTAGAGACCTGAGGCTCAATGGTCAAGTGCGGCCCATATATTTTTTAAATTAAACAACAATAATGAAATAATTTGTAAATGTAGTTATTTATTCTATTTTAAACATTGAATATGCTTTTATTGCAGTGTCATAGATGTCCTCTTGGAGAATTTTTGACACATGTTCAATACATGATAGTTTCAAAGTCCTATAATGGAATTATTTTTTATCAAATGAACACCTAGAAAGAAAGTTTTACGGACAAGAATTGAACTCAAATACAAAAGTGGATTACGTTCAACTTACCATCAGACAAGAAGAGCATTTCTAATGGGGTAATGATAATGCAATCCCAATTTGTTGCTGCCAAAACTCTGATTGAAATTCACCGTTAAATGACTTATTTGTCCTTCAACGACAACACACCTATTTTCTACTGTTTCTTCTTCCTCCCTAGTCCCTAACTGCTTTTGTCACCTCATTCCCAACTCTTCGTCCGCCATTAAAGTCCTCTTAAGCTCTAGACCAAAAAATCCAAAGCAAGTCATCGCACGGGCTCGAATCGTTCTTGACTCGTCGATCGAGTACAAGATTTAGAAATAACCTTCATACAGAAGAGGTTCCACTTCAAAAACACCAGTGGCCTCTGCCATTAAAGCCCTTCTTGAGTTTGAGCGCCGAATAACCCTAATTCACTGTTGATCCTAATTCAAAATCGTCCAGTTCGGGTAACGGCAATGTCAAGGGTTCAATCACGAATTGCAGGAATTAATTGAAGCTACTTTTGGAGCTCGAGTGGGTTCTGTATAAATCGAAGAACTCAAAATCAGTGAAAGAACGAGTGGCTTTCTCCATTGCTGAGTTATTAACTTTAACAAAGACGTGGATTTTGTCTAGATTAAAGCCCAACTACAAGTATGAAGGTCAATAATAAACTAGGTTTTATGAGTAAAGAATCAGCTGTAGTAAAGAATGGATCGTGGCATTGAATAATGGATTAAGACTTTTAGGAGGACAAATAGGTCATTTTGATGATAAACTTTAGTTTGAGTTTTGGCATCAACAAATTGGATTTTGGCAACAACAAATTAGGTTTTGGCATTACCACTACCCTTCTAATAATGATATATAAAATCTAAATAAGTACTACTTGTAATAGGGGTCCATTTTTTGGCCCAAAAATCCGAGGCCTCGAGGCCCGGGCGCCTTGAGCCTTGTCCTAGGGCCGATCCTGAATTCTTACCGATGATGCTCTACGTTTTCGTCTTGCGTTAGAGAGCGCATTGGAATTGAACCTCTCTCACATCATTTTTGGATAATTCCCCCTCTCACATCATTTTTGGATAAGTACTAGTGATAGGATATATGGAGATTGTGATTCTACAATTTTGGATTGTATTAAGCTTGCTTCCCATGTTTCATCTTGTTTTCCCTCCCATGTCAAGCAGGATTGTAACAAAGACAGCCCATGCGATGGAAAAGCAATTGGTGTTCGGGATTAAATTGTCTTTCTTTTCTATTTAAAAAAAAAAAAACAAGAAGAAGAAATCTGTTCGACAGCTTGTGATGTTCTGCCCCATTTGCTCTCAAGGTATTTTTTTTGGAACCGCAAGGAGTTGCTAGGTGGGTGGGTGTTCTTGTTAGCAGAATTATATTTTGGTTACATATACGCCCCTTCCGATCAACTTTTGGCATCAAATGTCAAAAACTGAAAACATATTCTATCAAAACATATTTTGGAGATGGGCTCCCAAACACCCAAAAGCCGAAAACAAGAAGTTGAAAATGCAATAAATCGTCGGCCAAACACCCCCTTAGTGGGCATGCATTGGCAAAATCTCCCGTTGCTCGTTTTGATCGTACGTATTTTAGTTAGTTTAATCCAGTTGTGATGGCCGATCTAGTGGTTGGGGCAAAGAGGTTGCCTACACCCCAAAATTTTTAAAAGAAAAATTTTATTGTCCGCCCAATGAACGGATGATAAAAGTGTTTTTTTACCTGTAGCACTTTTACCGGTGTATGTTAGGGTGCCTTCAAATTGGAATTCTGAATCCATCTCTGGAATTCTGAATCCATCTCTGGAATTTCATTCAATAGGATGCCAATGTCAAATTACTAGACTATTGTAAAATCTAGATGAACTGTTAATGAAATAGAGAAATCATAAAAGAGGCATGAAGTTAATTGTTTCCAGTGAGCGGAGGAATTGAGCCCAAGATGAGCGCATAAAATGATCCGGATACCTGAGTTATAAAAATACAAAAGAAAAAGAGGACGCATTCATGAACTCAACCTCCCGGCAGACTGCTTGATTGAGCCCAACTGGGCTCCCAGTCGTTTCTTTGCCCTTACATTTGCTTAAATTCCAAATGCATCCCACTTTGCACAACAGACCAGGGACATAAATATTTGGACTAAGATTTTGCTCGTGCTTCGTGCCTCCGCCTGGCCCTTCACAAGATCTACATACTACTGCCAAAATCCAATCTGACCAAAATTTTTCTTCTCTTTTAAAGTACCTAACATACATTGAAATTTCCACAATGTAAGAATATTTTGCATATCTTTGATAGATAATCTTGAAAAAATTTAAAAAGTAAGAACAATTTTTCATTTTGAGAACACTAAATTATGGTGAATGATATCGTGCCATAATGATATTGCGTTCAACGGTATGATAACAACAATACTCGAGACTAATTTTTTGATTTATCAAACCTGTCCCATAAAAACTCGAATGACTGGTTTTAGTTTTGGAAAAATTATCCATCCAAAAATTCTTTCATAATTCAGCCCCTCCAAACTTCATTTCCAGGTTCTGCCACTAATAGTTTCCGATTCGATTTTGATTAATGGAGACTCTTGAAATTTTTACTAAGTTGACATTTGATATAGTTTGTGATTTTATGGATAATGATTTCTGTGAGGAGTCGAGCAAGTCACTGTTGTAAAATCGGGAGACACGCTTCTATACTACTAACAAATACTGTGACTTGAAATTGAAGTCTAGCTAATCAACTGCAACATAGTGTTTGTTTCTTGCAAGAACAAATTAAATAAAAGAAGCCAATTGAAAATTAATTATTTGGTTATTCCATTGATCAATAATTTTTAGGACGTGTAGGCTTCTCTTTGTAGTTGCACCTTGCAGTCCACTTTAGCAATCAACGATTCAAATTTAAAAGTACTTTTATAGAGCCGAGATCACATTGGCTGTTCTCGGTAGTACAAACCAATGTTTTAAAAACCGGACCGTACCGGCCGGTTGACTCGTCGACTGGACCTTGTTCCGGTCTGGGTGACCCCTAGAACCGTTAATTTTCTAGAACTGGTGGACAATATCGGGTGACCCTAGAACCGTTAATTTTCTAGAACTGGTGGACAATATCGGTTGAACCGGAGAACTGGAAGACTCGGCTGCGGGTCAGTCGGACCGAACCGTAATATTTAAAGTTTATACAACGTTTATTTTTCATATTTCTTTTTTTGAAAATTAAAAAATATATATTAATGACGTAATTATGACGTCACGGTTCGATAGCGGTTCAACCGATGACCCGTCCACCCGGTCCCTTTTTCGATTCGCCGTTCGGTCCGGGTTTTAAAACATTGGTACAAACTCAGAGAGTAGTTCTGTCGGTTACATGAATCATAAACTTCTGTTCCAACATATGCGTAAGCTCCTGTCCAGAAACACATGAGAAGTTATCTGTCAGAGAAGATAAAAGACATATTAGAAGATAAAAGACATTATAGCGATTGAATCTGTCAGAAAAATTCAATACTCTCACTTGATTCATGTATATTAGAGTCTTCCCATTCGGATTGTCAAAGTCCGTATCTAGGGATGTTGGGACCTTTGTGGGATATCCCCACACATGGGTCCTTGTGTTAGATTTTTTTTGACCTTTTTCGTCAATTTCTCCCTTTCCAAATATAGATACTATAGATATTTACAAAAATAAAATAAAAAAAAAGAGAAAAATGGAATAGAAAATATATTACTAACAAATACACAGGTTTTAGCCTTGTACTTATTCTCAAGAGCTACACCACCTCACTATATTAATGTTACTGACTTACTGTGTACATACTCCTTTCATCTCTCTCAAGGAAATCACATGCGTTTTCCTCAATTGTCTAACGCCAAAATTCGGGTCACCAAGTAGCCGAAAAAGGCCATTTTCGGTGCAATAGTGCATCCGTGCATATGTTATGGTGCATGAAATCCAGTGACCTACGGTTATGATTCATTGTAGTGTTACTAATAACTGATGGTGGTTGCCGTTCAGAAAAAAATAACTGATGGTGGTTGGAAATATATTTTGAGGGGGCTAGAATTTAGTCAAAACAATATGCAAGCCCAAATATACCTATGAGATGTTATGGTACATGAATTTATGACTTTAGTGATCTACTCATTTTTACTTCAATTATTGAATGTAGTTCTTTTAGCTTCATTTTAACACCAGTTCGATACTTCATGAAAATCCAGTAGGTCGGATAATACATAATTGGAAACCTAATACAATAATATGCCAAAAAACTGAAAAGAGATCAGAGAAAGAGAGAAAGATGGATATACGGTGACAAGCACATGCCATGCCATGTCTTCCCTGGCCGGTTTGCAAGCATTTAATGTGTGTCATGCCTTTCCTAGCCCATGACATGCACATGTCCTGCCTACATTGCCCGTTGGCATGCCATGTCGTGCCATTACTTGCCTAACTCGATAACATGTAGATGGGGGTGCCTTGCCTTGCTCGTGGACATACTTCTATTGGTATATCACTTTTGCTATATACTATTCTCTCTTATAACGTGTTGGCATATATTAAATGTTTTTTTTTTCAACTGCATATTGTTAGTTAATAAAGCTAGTAGAGTTGATGTAATTTTAAATATTAATTATAGTATACAAATTTCGACCGCTGCTACTATATGTGTTTTGTACCTAGAAAGAAGAATAATACACGCATTTGAACCAATCAGGTGGTAAAGAAATTGCTTAATTTCTTGATTTCACCTGTCCGGTATTTGTTTTTCTAGCGAGCCAAATATGTCCTGAAAATATTAGAGGAGAACAAGTAAATCACTGTTTTTTTTACGATTGGTAAGCATATTATTGATTATTGATTATCGTAAAATAGCAAGTGGAGTGGAGTGCAGTTGACGCCTCCCTTATACTCCCATGCATGTGGGAAGGGTTCGATTCCCGTAAGCACCCATCCCCTTCCCCAAATCCCCTAGGATAGAGTAGATTAGGATTAATGAATGGCAAAAAAAAAAGATTATCGTAAAATATTCTACAAGCCCAGTTGATGAGTAAATTACTTGTTTGAGTAGGTGGAAATTCATTCATCCTTATCTATACATATAATCTGGATCCTGGAGAACATATCCTGCTCCGCATTCCACTAATTCAGTTTCAGGTGCCGCAAATTATGCTCTTAGATAATTACGAATAAAAAATAAATATTTGGCTGTCTTGATTTCTAGGTTTTTCGTTTTAAAACATATTTATTATATATTTATAAGCAATATTCACTCCTAAATCCATCCAGACAGAGGAGAACTTATTGAATCGTACGTCAACCAAGAAACATCAATTTTTTAAATGATGTATAGAAATAGAATACATGATAGGTTTTTTTTTTTTTTTTTTGAACTGGGAATACATGATAGGTTAACAATAAAGTGCTTGATCTCGGAATCAGAACAAACGTATCATTTTTAAGAAATGAAGAAGGGTAATTTATGTAACGCCCCATTTTTAATTTTGGGAAACGTTAATTATTATTACAACTTAAATATTTAAACAGTAATAATAATAATAAAGAGTTTAATACAAATAATTTGTTCTCCACAGATTACAACAAGGCAGACCGAGTAAACTCTACGGCTTCTCATATTCCTCTGCCTGGTTGTTCCCCAAATTGGCAGTTCCTCCGGCTCCGAGTTCTCCATAGTATTCTTCCTGTTCATCGCGATAATCTTGCATAATACATCATAGTCGCAAAACAACATCGTGGTATTATGTCAGGGTCACACAAGTGCAACACCGTGAGCGAGGACGCTCAATAGATAGTTCTACCCCAACCTTAAACTAGTAATTCTATAACAATATAGAAGGTGGCAAATTATTACAGTAATTTCATGCGTGTCCAAATATCAGTGTCAATCAAATCAGAGTACAACATAATAAAATCAGTGTCTCGTATCATTTTCAGATATCAGAGTGCAGTGTCAGTATCTCGTATCAGTTTCTCATATCGGCACTCTTCTTCAAATTTCATCCATCTGCCATAACTGGAAAGTTATTGGGCTGTTCTACTTACCCTTTCTAACTGTCTCCAATCTTTCCACTCGAAGTCCCGACTGTCTTATATTACTGAATTTAACCAGTCCGTTTATAAGGTCCGTCCACTCCGCGTCTCACATGACATAGTCCCGGCTGTCTTATATCACTGAACTTAACCAGTCTGTTTATAAGGTCCGTCTACTACGTGTTGTACCGCTGAGTCCTAACCACCATATTCTCTCTGCGGAATTGGGGCAGCACTCAAATGGCACTACCGTATCAATCATTCATCACATCATCATTTTCATTCTCATCTCTATTTCTTGTCATGAAATCAATCGTTCATTTTCTCGAAAAACGTGTTGTGTTGTATCATCTCATGAAACGTGCACATGTCATGATTCTCGTAAAAATCTTCCGTTTCAAATCATTTCTCGATAACCGTGTCACTTTAAGTCAAAATCTCTTTGGTGACTTTTTTTTAGACAAATGAGATAACTGTAAGAAAAACAGTGCTAAAAACAATAACAAATAAATAAATTATGGAATTTAACAATAACATCGAGAAATAATGGAAACCGTAAGAAAAATAGCAAACCGAAAACAAGCCAGGGCCAGTGTTTCACACGGTTTCCTTAAAGCAAATTCGCCGCCTCACCGTGGGTATTTGAGGGGTTGACCGACGTTTGCTTCCCAAGATACAATGGCTTACAACAATCAAACGATAACGCCTACTGGATTGCCTTGTCGAACGAACTAGTGTTTGTACTCTCTTCCGAAAACTAAACAAAGAACAATGGAATAAGAGACTGATTTTCTTTGTGTAAAAACAAGAGGCAAGGACCTTCTTATATAGTAGTAGGGAAGAGCCTCTCTCATTCATGTGGCTATTAAACCATGCAATTGAATTGCACAAAAGAAACTGATATCCAATTAGTGCTCAATCACCTAGCTATTGAATTTGCAAAACTGATATACAATCAGTGCTATTCATATCCCATCATTAAGCTAGCAATTAACTTTGAATTTGCAAAGCAATTCTAATACTGCCATTAAGCCGGCAGGTGCAAATGTAGGTTATGAATGTGAATGACAATCAACCATGCAACCGATGGTGACCGTGATACGAACGGATCGGGTTAACCCAAAACTCGCAAGCTTATAGGTTGTACAAAGATAAGGGAGCTTAGACCCAAGCCCATTTAATCGCCTAGCCAGCCAGCCAAGCCCAAACCAAAACCCAGGCCAAGGACACAGACCTCGAACTTACAGTCTCGGTCACTGTCCGGACGGGTGGCGGCGGCGCGTGTGCTAATTTGGGTCGAAGCCCATACCCGCATAGTATACGGTTCCCTCCTTCAAAAAATTTGGATACTCCAAATAGTCAAACCCTTAGGCCAATTAAACCCACTTTAAGAGACAATTTCTCATTCATCTCTAATTGGAATTTGCTCATTCCTCCACCAAAATAAACTTGTAACGCCCCGATTTTCGGAAGCATTAATTAAGACAACTAATTAGGATTAATTTAATAAAAAGAGTTTTCATCAGAGTACACGTTGGAAAACGTGAAGTGCAGCCCATTACAAAATACTTAGTACGGTTTGAGAAATTAATATTACAGACCCAACATTAAAAATAAAGGGTGGGTTCTACAGATTAAGGTTCAACTCTGGATTCCACGACTCCTCCTGAGCTTGGTCTGTCGGAAAACCATCGGCTCCAAAATAGTCGTCTCCTTTGACACCAACGGTACCTGCTTGATTACAGTCTGGCATAATACGTCTTAGTCGCGAAGCAACATCATAGTATTATACCAGGGTCACACAAAGTGTAACACCGTGAGCGATAAATCACTCAATAGCTACTCTAACCCTCCCAACCCTTACTTAACAAACAAGTACAACATATATGATTGAAAAGGAGTAATTAAAGGAATAAGCAGGTAATTAATCGTAAAGCAGAAAATAAACACATAACTGATTTCATTACTAGCCATTAACTTACATATTCATCTAAGTTCTCAACCTAGAGAACTTTCCACCCGGTTAACCACTAAGGAATATGACCAAACTGTGATTTACTCTCCCCTTGCTTGCCCTTCACTCGGGGGGCCCGACGGAAGGTATAAGTTACGTACTTAATCCAGCCGTCAGCAGCCTCGCAAGGATGAATTTCCCAGGGACGAAACTGTACCACTGGGCTACGTATGGAAACTGCCAGGTCCTGTAGGTATATAGTCAAAACTGCTCTATGATACTTCCACCCTTATAACACCTCAGAATTCAAATGAAGCAAATCACAGAGTGTCACAACCAAGGGTTTCGAAATTAAGGCAGACTGCCAAACAATCCTCCGAAACAATCACTTGGCGGAACTGTCATTCTACAACAATCTCGGGGTAACTCCCCATCAATCAATTCCAATGCACTTTTCCATTAACCTCATCGTCTATGTGATATTTGCGTACGATCACCTAACCCGGGAACCTAGTTGTCCATTCTAACATTCAACACGTTTATGGAAAGTGCACTTAACAGGAGAAGCAAAGCGATAACGATATTCTAAGGGTCACAAAATCAAGTAACACGATTCACAAGTTCACAAATCATCACAAACCAAAACAATTGAAAACAAGAGCCTTAGCGTAATTAAATAAAGTATAGGGTTATAAACATAATTTATAAAAATAAGGGGCCGCCATTGAAATTTTAAGTAAATATAAGGGTGACAAAATTAATTCACGGTTCCAGGGTCCTTAGCAAAATTTTACTAACTTTGGGGGCCTTTTTGTAAATAAAAATTATACAAGGGCAAAATGGTAATTTTGCCACCGACAAGGGTAAATACGTAAAAATACTTTATTTTAGTTAGTAAAGTCCTAAGTTGTCACAAAACGCAATTCCTTGATTTTTTTATTAAGTACAAAACTACACTTTATGTAATTTACACACACAAGGGCAAAATGGTCATTTTACACCCGAAGGGCATTTTGGTCATTTTGTTACACTCCTAAATTTCCAGTAGTGACACTTAGTTGATAAAAATAGGTCTCGTAAATAATACACAAGTACGCACGCCAACTTTCACAAAATTGCACTTTAAACTCCTAACTTTAACACAACGATCAAGAACAATGTTAATCACAATAAATTCATGGAAAAACTCACTAAACATTTAGTAAAGTCTTAAACATGTTTGGAATAGTTAAAAACATGAACCACAATGAATCTATGGTTTACTAAGCACGAAAAAACAGTTTGGGGTAAAAAGGGTCACATCGCGTTTTGGCTCGGGTTTCGTGAAACCCTTGACCTGGGGCTTTAACTCATCAACTTTAAATTACTCTTAGACTATTCTAACTCATTCAAAAGCTTGGAATAGGTTGGGTACGCGTTTCTACCTTGTTTTGCGAAGATTTGGTGAAAAATAGTTTTTTGCGAAAAACCGGTGGAGGGAGCTCTTTGGCTGGCCTTGGGTGGCTTTGGTGGTGAAATGTGGGTACCTTGGAGTGTGTTGGATGATCTTGAAGTGGAAGATGAGAGGTGGGAGCTTGTGGTTGATGTTTTGAAGTGAAAACCTAAAGTTCTTGATGTTTCTCAATCTTGAACTTGAAGGATGGTAATGGGGCTATGTATTCTTGGTTTGGGAGTTCTTGGGAGAGTTTGGAGGAGGAAAAGAGTAAAGAAGAGGGGCAGTAGAGGTTCTGGACGGATTTTGGGGTTTGGGATAGTATAAAACGAGTTTTGGGTTGAGTTTAGAGTGTAGGATGGGTGAAAGAAGTACAATAGTGGGTTAGGAAATGATGGGGGAGGGTGGTGGAGTGTATGACAGTCAAGGGGGGCCATATTGTCTGATTTTGGATGATGGGAGGAGGTAGAGTGTGGTATTGGTGATGGTTGGTGGTGGTTGGGTAGTGTAGGATGATGTATTAAGTACATGCTTGCACATATGTGTGTATGTGTACTAGTATTGCTTGTGTATGTGTATGAAAGTGTATAATTACGTATGAAATGAATTTATAAAAATGTAATGCTCGAGATTAAAATGTAAACGTGCCTTGGGGTCGAATTTGTAGCAATTTGGAAGTATTAGGGTATAAACCGTAGTAATTGCAAATTAAGGGCCCTAAGTGCAATTAGAAATTAAATAACGAAATTAAAGTTATCAAAACGAAATTAAATAATCCTAAATTTTATTAAAAATTTAGGATTACTACAACTTATCCCCGTTAACAAAATTTTGTCCTCGAAATTAGGGCATATCTTCAGGTTGAACGCTATGTGGATAATTGGCTCTAATCTCATCGTCGCGTTCCCATGTTGACTCTTCGATTCCCCGTTGTCTCCACAAAACTCTGACCAGCTTGATGGTCTTCCCTCTGATGCGATTCTCCCCGTGATCCTGGATCTCCACAGGGTGCTCCTCAAAAGTTGTGTCCTCATCCAGTGTGACTTCCTCCCAGTTGAGTATGTGGGTAGGGTGCACCATGTACTTGCATAGCATGGAGACGTGGAACACATTGTGGACCTTGGTGATCCGCGGTGGTAGAGCTACACAGTAAGCCACCTCGGCAATCCTCTCCAAAATCTCGAACGGTCCAATGTAGCTCGGCGACAGCTTCCCTTTCTTCTCAAATCTGATAATTTCCCACCGCGGCTTGATCTTCAAGAACACATGATCTCCCACATTGAAGGTCAGTGGTCTTGTCCTCCGCATTGAAGGTCAGTGGTCTTGTCCTCCACATTGAAGGTCAGTGGTCTTGTCGGCTTTGAACAGTCTGAAGTCTCTGACGAATGATCTTGACCTTCTCAGTCGTTTTCCTGTCTAAATTTGGACCGAGTAAGCTAGATTCTCCCACGTCAGTCCAGCAAACATGTGATCGGCACGGTCTCCCGTACAATGCCTCATATGGCGCCATCTCGATGTATGTTTGATAACTGTTGTTGTAGGCGAATTCCACAAGTGGCAGGTGCCGCTCCCAATTTCCCTTGAAATCTAGAGCGGACGCTCTGAGCATATCCTCTAAGGTCTGAATGGTCGTTTCCTACTGTCCATCTGTCTGAGGATGAAAAGCCGTACTCAAATGCACATTTGTTCCTAAAGCTTTCTGCAGGCTCTGCCAGGAGATCGAAGTGAAGCGAGGGTCTCTGTCAGACACAATCGTTACTGGCACTCCATGAAGTCTGATGATTTCGATGATGTAGAGTCGACTGTAGGATTCCATCGTATCATTTATACGAACCGATAAGAAGTGAGCTGACTTGGTCAATCGGTCAACAATCACCCAGATGGCGATGTGTCCTTGCGGCGACCTAGGCAATCCGGTCACGAAGTCCATAGTGATGTGCTCCCATTTTCATCCCGGAATTGGTAGAGGTTGAAGGGTGCCTCCTGGTCTCTGGTGCTCGGCTTTCACTTGCTGACAAGTCAAGCATGTAGACACGAACTTGGCCACATCCTTCTTCATTCCTTCCCACCAGTACTGTCGGCGGAGATCTTGATACATCTTGTTGCCACCTGGATGAACTGCGAAGGGCAAATGGTGGAACTCCTTTAAAACTGCCTCCCGAAGTGTGTTTAGATCCTGCACAAAGATTCGGTCTTTGAATCTAAGGCTCCCGTCCCCATGGATTATCCATCCTGGAGTTGCTTTCCCTGTTAACAGATGGTCCCTAACAAAGTCGCATTCCTGATCGAACTTCTGAACTAACAAAATCTACCTGTGTAGCGTTGGCGTGGCTACCAATGCGAATAAGCACGCTTCCTCTGTGTCGGTAGTTGCCTGAAGTCTGAATTCTCTGATTGCCTCCATCATCTTCCATTCCCGCATGGCCAGACTAGCCACTAATCCGCGGTTCTTCCTGCTTAAGGCGTCAGCCACAACATTGGCCTTGCCCGGATGATATGACAGGGTGAAGTGAAAGTCTTCAATGTACTCCATCCATCTCCTCTGCCTCATGTTCAGCTCCTTCTGAGTGAACAAATACTTCAAACTCTTGTGGTCGGTGAACACCTCGAACTGCTCCCCAAACAGATAATGGCGCCAGGTTTTCAGAACATAAACCATGGCAGCTAACTCTAAGTCATGAGTGGGGTAGTTCCTCTCGTGCGGTTTCAGCTGTAGTGATCCAAAAGCAATTACCTTCTCGTCCTGCATCAGCACGCAACCCAATCCATCCTTAGATGCGTCGTAGTAGACTGTGTACCTCACATTCCTCTCTGGGGTAACCAATATTGGTGCGCTGGTCAGCCTTCTTTTGAGTTCTTGAAATGATTTTTCACAAGCCTCATTCCATTCAAATTTGACTCCTTTCTGGGTCAACCGTGTCATCGGTTTTTCCAGCGTGGAGAAATCTGGGATGAATCTTCTGTAGTACCCTGCCAGTCCCAAGAAGCTTTTAATCTCAAAGACTGTAGTCGGCCACTTTCAATCCATCATGGCTTCCACTTTGCCGTTGTCCACTGAGATTCCTTTATCTGACACCACATGTCCTAGGAATTTCACCTCCTTCAGCCAGAACTCGTATTTGCTGGCTTTAGCATAAAGCTAGTTGTTGCGGAGTGTCTGCAGTACATTTCTCAAATGTTGATTGTGCTCTTGCTCGCTGGGAGAGTACACCAAGATATCGTCGATTAATACTACAACGAATCTATCGAGGTATGGCGTGAAAATCTTGTTCATAAGGCACATGAACACGGCTAGAGCGTTGGTCAGACCGAACGACATAACCACAAACTCGTAATGGCCGTATCGAGTCCGAAATACAGTTATCGGAATATCGCTATCCCTGATCCGCAACTGATGGTCTCCAGACCAGAGATCGATATTGGAAAAATAGGTCACTCCCCTCAACTGGTCGAATAAGTCGTCGATCCTCGGCAGCGGGTAACGGTTCTTGATAGTTGTACGGTTGAGCTGGCGGTAGTCTATACATAGCTTGAGGGTGCCTTCTTTCTTCTTGACAAACAAGGCTGGCGCTCCCCACGGCGAAGTGCTCGGTCTGATATATCCCTTGTCTAGCAGTTCCTGTAGCTGAATCTTCAGTTCCTTAAGCTCGGTCGGTGCCATCCGATAGGGTGCCATAGAGATCGGTGCAGTTCCGAGCTACAATTCAATCGTGAAGTCCAACTCCCTCTGTGGTGGCAGTCCGGGCAGCTCCTCAGGAAATACATCCTCGTACTCGCACACGATGCACGATAATCCCAACTCTATTCATCAGTCCCTTCTAGCGTCATAGCAAGGGCGTCTTGTCTATCCCCCTTAAATTTGAAGCACATCCCATCCTTTGAGTAAGCCGTCACCATCTTTCGATGGCAGTCTATGACAGCTCTGTGCACAGACAGCCAATCCATTCCCAAAATTACGTCGTACTCGGCCATATCGATGACTCACAAATCACAAGTCAATCTCACTCCAGAGACTTCTAATTCACACGCTCTACAGACTAGTCCTACAGAGATTTTTCCCCTAACGGCGAAGTGACACGCATTACTGATCCTAGGGGTTCTGTTTCTAGTCCAAGGGACTTCATGCATGCAGTTGATATAAATGAGTGCGATGCTCCGGAATCAAATAGTGCTTGTACACAGGTACTGAACAGTATGAGTGTACCTCTGATCACTGTCGGGTCTTGCTCCTCATCACCCTGCATATCAAAGATCCTGCCTCCCTGATTCTGATTTGCGCCCTGATTCCCCTAGTTCTGGTACGAGCGGTTCTGCTACTGATTCCAATTTGTCCTCTGCTAATTCTGCCCTCCTCGATTCTGATTCTGATTCTGGTTTGGGTTCTGATTCCCATAGCCTATCTGTCTAGGTTGCTGATAACCCCCGTAATTGTTCTTCTGCCTCAGCGGCTTGGGGCAATGGCTTTTGAAGTGGCCCAACTCTTGACAGTTGAAGCAGCGGACTAGCTCATTGTTGCGACCTCGCGCTTAGTTCTGCCCCTGTCCTTGGCCTGGACGCCATGGCTGGTTTTATTGTTGGTGGCGCTGGTTGTTCTGGTAGTAGGGTTTCGCTGCTGCGTATCCTCGGTTGTCGCTCTGGTTGTTGTTGGTGTGGATTGGTCCTTCAGCTGTGGAACCTCCGACTTTCCCCTTCCCTTTTCCATTTTGAGACTCTCTCTCAATCAGCAACGCGCACTTCAGCACTTGCGCGTAGGTATGAAAGTCATGGGACATCACTATCCCCCTTATCGTCGTGGGGTCTAGTCCCCATTCGAACCTCCTGGCCTTAGCCTCGTCTGTCTTCATGAGGTCTCCCGCATGTCAGGCTAGTTCCCCGAAACGTGCCGTGTACTGCGCCACGGTGCGATTTCCCTGTTTGAGTTCCAGGAACTCCTGAAGCATGGCCTGCTTAACTGTGGCCGGAAAGTACTTCTCGTTGAAGGCGTCCTCGAAATTCCTCCATGTCATCGTCTCTACGTTCTTGGTGGTTTTGAGCAAATCCCACCAATGATCCGCTTCTCCTTGCAGCTGGAAGGAGGCTAATGCTATGCGGTCAGACGGATCGTGCACATTTAAAATCTCTAGCAGCTTAGTGATTTCTTTCAGCCATGCCTCTGCGGCGGCCGAATCTGGCTTTTCATAAAAGATTGGAGGTCGGCTAATGCTGTGTGTATGTGTACTAGTATTGCTTGTGTATGTGTATGAAAGTGTATAATTACGTATGAAATGAATTTATAAAAATGTAATGCTCGCGATTAAAATGTAAACGTGCCTTAGGGTCGAATTTGTAGCAATTTGAAAGTATTAGGGTATAAACCGTAGTAATTGCAAATTAAGGGCCCTAAGTGCAATTAGAAATTAAATTAAAGTAATTAAAACGAAATTAAATAATCCTAAATTTTATTAAAAATTTCAAATTATTACAAAACTCCTAACATAGGAATGTCTATTGTTGCTAAGGGTCCACCTCACGCGGTGTGGGTCCCACTTTAATTTGAGGGTAAAACCCCCATAATATTTTAATGGAAAAATTCCAATTTTCCAACAATAACCAGGAGAGTCCCAGGTTGGATGGTCGGACGAGTCCAGTTAATATCACCATTTCTTTCTTGACAGCGCGAAGCTTGTCCTTTTGACAGACCTTCAAGGGTGGTAACCTTGGGTTATCTCACAGTCCCAATACAATCAAAACATTTTGGAGTCGCTTTAAGAAAAGTTTAGTCGGCTACTTTCCAAAAATCAGTCGGGCATAATAACGGCGTAATTTTGAAAAGTCAATTTTCATTCGGGCATTATAACGGCGTGATTTGATTAGTCAATTTTCATGCGGGTATTATAACTGTGTATTTTTCAAAGTTGATCTCAAATCGTGCATTATAACGACTACATGTGTTTTTAAAGAGTAATTTTTCATATTATCGCTACTTATCCACCATAATCTACAATAGTCATTTCTAATAACATTTAAGTATTATATAACGACATAATTTAAAAGTGAATATGAAATACTAATTTAAAGTTAGGATACAGTATCTACCTTAATCCGAGTTTAGTCGGAGCCGATTAGCTAGGTTGATTCCGGCGGCGTAACGGCTACTTGACTTTTACTCGAACTACCTTCCTTCTAACTTTTCTACTTCTTTAGGAGAATAGGGTGGTCGAAGTGGTAGAGGGTGGTGGTGTTACTTTCAATATGGAAGAACACTTTGAGTTTTTGCTTGAAAAACTCAAGAACTTTTCTAGTAGAAAGCTACTTAATTTGGTCCTGTTCGCTTCTCAGTTTAGTTTTAGTTTTGATGATATCATCATTTCTCTCATTTCTCTCTCTATCTCTCTCCACTCATTACATCTGATGACATCATCAAAACTAAACTAAACTAAACTATCTAACCAAACACAGCCTTTAAGTCTAGCAAAGGAAGAAGAGATTTTGGTGTGAAGAAACAAGTGAGAGCATGGCTCTATTTATAGGCAAATGGTTAGGCACCCCTCCCATAGGTGTCCAAACAACTTTCCATAAAGGAAAAGATAAGGAATCCTAGGCAGGTTTTAGGTCTAGTCTAGGTTTTTATGGGTTTGTCTCTTAGGAAATTGCTAGGAAGCTCACATTTGTGACTTAAAGTGTCCAAGTTCATTGGGTTTGTGCATGTCCACCTTGTTGTTGAGAGTTTTGGGTACTAGTTATACACATGAAACTAGTCATGAGGTGTTATAATTATAATTATAATTATATATATATTTCTAATGAGGACCTCACCATGAGGACTTCCATGAGGACTTCACCATCCGGACCAAATTTTCATGATCCGAACCGTTCAATGTTTTTAAAATGCATTTTTAAGGGTCCACGCGGAAAATCTTCAAAAAAAAATACCCGGAAGGGCTTGATCCACACAGTTTTTGTTAAAAACGCTATATATAGCGTTTTTAACAAAAACTGTGTGGATCAAGCCCTTCCGGGTATTTTTTTTGAAGATTTTCCGCTTGGACCTTGGAAAATGCATTTTAAAAACATCTAACGGTTCGGATCGTCAAAATTTGATCGGGAAAGTCGAAAAAACCCTTGGTCCGCATGGAACTTCCAATGAGGGAGTCCTCATTAGAAGCTGACTGATTACATATATATATATATATCTTTAAGTAAAATTATAGCCATAAATAGCTAGGTTTAGTTAGGCTTCTATAGGATAAAATGTGTCTCTCCCATTTATTAGGGAATATATTCCCTTTTTATGAGGGAAAAAATAACTGTTAAAGTTGGTTTTGTATGCTAAAAAAAATACAAACTAGTATACTACAAAAATGAATATAGGGCTACTAACTTTAAGGAGGCAATTGGGTGTGTTAAAAAATTCATAGGTAGTCTTCCTAATAGTTAGGAGGATTCAAAAATCACAACACTTAGGATTTTATAATAAAAAAAAGGCACTGAAATGTGCGTGAACGAGTGCACGGAAGCGCGCCTGTAAAATTACGCGGCAAGGGAAATAATTTCCCTCCCTTTTTACTCTCCCGACCGACCCCTCTCTCTCCCTTTCTTTCTCTCACAAAAATCCAAAATAGGATGTAAGAAAGGTGATCAACTTTTGGTCAAAATTAGAATTAGAAAAAGAAAGTCAAAATAATCCAAATAGCCATAAAGGCTTCCAAAAATTGAATATATTCCATTTTAGGCAATAAATGAGAATGTGTTAGCTTAAAGGGGACAAGATGTGTGGTGGGGTATTTGAAGGGTTTCCCGGACGCGAAACGGTATAATATCCGTTGTGCACTTGTTGATTATTATTTTTATTTGATCGGCAACAAAAACATTTTATTAAAGCAAAGAGGGATCCAACCAAAAGTTGGAAAACATCTATGGGCCTAAAGAGCCCAAATATAGTAATAAAACACACACCCATGGGCCAACAAAGCCATATAAAACCATGAAAGTACAAAAATAGCCTAGCCCAAAAGCTAAGCCCAAACCAAGAAAACCCTAAACCTAAACTCCTCATCCATGCATCTCAGCACCATCAAACCACTCCGCCGCCAAACTTCAGACAGTCCACAACCACCACCGTCAGCCTTCGTCACAACAACCACCGCGCCACCAGCAGCAAACCAAATGGAGACGAAGACGAACCAAACAACCAGAAATAGACTGTCGCGGAAGCTCACCAATGCACGTGTTGATTTACGGCGCGGAAAAATAATAAAACGGAATAAACGAATTTTTATTTGAATTAATTAAACTAAATAATAAATTATTGCAATTCACGATATTAAAATTAAATACTCGAATTAATAAATCAAAATTTTTATTTACGAAATTTCGGGTTATTACTTAATTGGGTCTAAACTGGTCCTAAACAAATGCGATGACTAACTTGTGGGTACGTAACCATTCACTTCCGGTAAAGATTTGCTTAGAAATTAGGAAAATAAAGAGAAAAAGAAGAAGAGAAAATAAAATAAAGAAACTCTGCCTCTCTTTGGAAAGAGGAAGGGACAAGAGTTAAACAAATAGAAGAGGAATTAAGCTCTCTGTCTCACTTTTCTTTCTTTTTTATATTTTCTCATACGAATTCTCCCAACTTTCCTTTTCTTTCTATAAAACTAAACAACAGAAAATATAACTAAAAAATTTAGAGGGTATTGTTGGATTTGTTTCAAAAAATTCTTGATTGCAACAAAAATTATACACCAACCAATTAAGTATGGGTGAGCATGGATCGGATTGGTTCGATTTTATAGAAAACTAATGACCAAACCAATACCTGCAGGTTGAGAATATGGAGAACCAAACTAATTTCATAAAAGCAAACCAATCCAAACCACTAAAATACAAATCGGTTTTGGTTACGAACCATGGTTTTCTTGAAATTAAGATATCTATCTTCATAAACTATTTAAATTAATTAAAATTGTAGGGAAAAAATAAACCAAAACTTTATAGTGTTGGAAATAATTCTATTAGTAATATGTACTATATAATATAGAGAGAACTATTTAGATACAAGACAGTGCCTAGCAAAGATCTGGGTTTATTCTTGGCTGAGGAAGAGAGAGATGAATGCAATTTGGGTTAGCTCCATGTTAAATAGAAATGTGTTTCCCTATATCAAATTAAAAGAAATTTGTCTTTTCAGGAATAGAAGAGTGAAATAGAGTATTAATAGATTAAAAAGTTAATTGACTATGGCTTAGCCTATCTTTATTTCGTGTATCGAAATTACTTATATACACATATAGACAAATAAATATAAACACATACACAAGGTTCAGATCGGATTAAAACTAAGACCGTTAATATAAATCTATAAACCAATCCATTGAACATGGTTTATAATTTGCTTAAACCGGCACCAAACCACATTACCAAAATTCAAGCCAAACTATTTGGTTTGGATAGGTTTGGACTAGGATTCACGGTTTGATGGTTTGCTCACCCCTACAATTAAGTGTTCTAAGCCCATCTTTCAGCTCATATAGATTAGACAGAAAATATCTATAACAGAAGAAATCCCTTTTTCTTTTCAATTTTTCTTTTTTAGATAAAACCCTTTTCTTTACAATTCCGCATAATCATGAAGAACACATAGTTAATTTTTTTCCACAAAACATCTCTGATATCTCACACTTGAAAGCATTTGAGTACGTAGACCCCATCATTCGAGTAACCCGGCAAACCTTTCACCAAAGACGACCTTGATTCGCATTTGCCAGCATTGCCCTTCTTTGGTTTAACCCGACACCACCACCAAATAACCTTTTCACCCCTGCTTCTTCCAACGTTTGCACTTGCTTCTTCAAAAACTTCACATAATGAATAGCCTCATCCAACATACAAGCCGTGTCCATTTTGGTCCCCCCCGGAACAAGTCTCTGCAAAATCCTCATCCTCTCGCTTATCTTCTCCCTCCGCTGCCTCGCCGCCACGCTCTGTGGGTCCCTCGATATCTTGACGTTCCTCCGCCTCACCGGCTTCACCGACTCCGGGTCTATCTCAATTGGCTGCATCACAGCCATCCTGAAAATCATCTCTCTCATACATTCCATCGAGTTTCTCTCATGTAGCGGATCCATCATTAGCGGCCCAAGCTTTTCTGAGTCCTCATGCCTAATGAGCCTATTTTTCTCGGATCCCATTGTCGTCAGCGAGCTAAGTGGCCCAACGGTTGAGTGAACTCGGAAACTCGTACTTAAAGGTGGTGCCATTGGTTCTTGAAGTGGGGTGCTTGGAATTGGCATGGAGGAGGGTGGATCTGTGAACGTCGTTGACGTGACAAATGGGTTGAGGAAGATGATAGGTGTTGCTGTGGTTGGATTGATGGTGGCGTCGGAAACGCCGGAGAATTTGATTTCCGGCAATGCAGAAGTGTTGGTATGAGGCATAGAGAGTTGAGGAAGCAAGTCTAGCTGCATCATCGTTTTCATCATCTCAGTTTGATCTTGTGTTGATGGTTTCATCAACTCAACTTCCATAATTCGGACACCCTTTTGAGAGAGAGAGAGAGAGAGAGAGAGAGAGAGAGAGAGAGAGAGAGAGAGAGAGAGAGAGAGAGAGAATAGAGAAGAGGAGGTAGGGAAGGGCTAGGGAAGCCAAAACGGGTGCCTACCAATAGTAACCTGAAGGGGAATATGTCAATTGATGGCTATTTATAACAAGCATGAGACCGGTTCCTATAGGCTATACCCGAGTGTAGTTTTTTTAGTAACCAATGATGGTCGGACCAGCTCACGCATGTGACATAACTGGGGCGAAGCCAGAACTTTTTGTCAGTAGCGTAAAAAATTTAGATCTATGTTAATTATTTTTTCTATTTGCTCATCAAAAAAAATAGTTAGATTAAGTAAAAAGTGGCTACACAATATAATTAATTTGCTATAAAAGTGGTCTCAAAGACTTAATATATTTGTAAAACGAGGCATGAGAGCCTGATTCGAAAACTCAAGTATCAAGTGAATGGGGCCAAGTGATACCACTATCTGAAACTCTCTCAGTTCCTGGGCGTAGCTCATTTAATCTCTGAGAGAATAATGTCACCGTCTATTAGTGAAGATTTGAATTAAAGTTGGACAAAATCTCGAGTAGACAAAATCACAACGATTAGTACTATAGCACTTTCGAATTTTAGGCTTTGACTACCTGGTTTTATCCACAATTGCTTAAGGTTTCAAATCCTCCACTGTGCTACGTACTTCGGAGAATTTCTGTTTTGATCACTCCCACAAAATTAGGCCACATTTAAATTCCTATAGATATACATGCTAATCAAAAAATTGGAGGGCATTGATAAAACAGAATAGATAAATTTACAGTAAAAATGCGTGAACCATTATCTCTGATGATCAAACTTGATAGGATTCTTCCGCCGACTGTCTTAAATTTTTGGGATTATTACCTCTAGGTCTAGAAAAAAGATGTCTAATTACCAATAAGGTAAGTCATTTTTTTTAATTACCACTAAGGTAAGTCACTCCTTTTTGGAGTTTAGGTTTAGGGTGCACTTTCCTATTATAGGGTTTTAGTGGTTTAGGCACTTTCATAGAGTACCCTAGGATTTTAGGCACTTTCATAGGGTACCCTAGTCGTAGGGTACCCTAGAGTTTAGGTTTGGGGTGCACTTTCCTATTATAGGGTTTTAGTGGTTTAGGCACTTTCATAGAGTACCCTAGGGTTTTAGGCACTTTCATAGGGTACCCTAGTCGTAGGGTACCCTAGGATTTTAGGCACTTTCATAGGGTACCCTAGTCGTAGGGTACCCTATGAAAGTGCCTAAACCACTAAACCCTATAATAGGAAAGTGCACCATAAACCTAAACTCTAGGGTAACCTACGACTAGGGTACCCTATGATTTAGGCATTTTTATACGGGTTGGGGAGTTGATGGGAATTTTTCAGAGTTGGGCTTAACCTGATAGTAATTATGGGATTCAAGGGTGACCTGATGGTAAATGTCCCTAAATTTTTCTACCTTTCCCAGACAGGGTGATTGTGAAGCCATCAATGTACAATCGATACATGTTTCATTAATGGCTTTAAATATCTTAATTACTTACTTATCTTGATGAGAACATTTGAGGAACAAACAAAATATGATCAAAAGTTAAAAATAAGCCAAAGAAAAGTATTGTTTCGCTTACTTTTCTTTTCCTAAGATTTTCCAAATCTGTTCTCATTTTATATGAAAAATTACATATGACCAAAAAAAAATTCAGTTAGGAAAAATAATTAAGGCTTTGTTTAGAACTTAGGGAAAGAAAGGAAAAAGAAGAGAAAAGAAGGTAAAATTTCAAAAAAGTGAATTACCACAACAATGTCTCATAGACCTCCAAACTTCAGTAAATAATAATTAGCCCTCTGAACTTGAAAAGTTTTGATTAATTACGCACACGTCGTCTAATTCCATCAACTTGTAACAGAATATGTTCTGCAGCCCCCCAAACGACATTGTCTTGGGACAACAAGGAGGCCATTTTACATGGTCATGTGGGGCCAACTTCAGGATCCCGCACAAACGATCCGAACCGTCCAATAATTTTAAATTTATTATTTGAGTGGGTTTGTGTAGTTTCATTCTAATCAAATATTTACACATTATTGATCTAATTCATTTAGTTTTTCATTCAGAATTCTGGCCATATAATATAAATGTATTTTCAAGAAAAGTTAAATAATTGTTTGCTTGGTATTGTCTTGATCTGACTACATATATTGTAGGGGTTGTTACCTAGGATATCCACTAAAAAAATATTATGATCAGACATCGATAAGTATAAAAACGCAAACATTATTTCTAAAAAAATTAAATATTTTGATGTCTATCGATATCCAATCAAGATATTTATTTTAATAAATTCTTTTTCTAACAAGTTCTACGATATCAATGACTTAGATAAAAAAGATACCGAGCACACAATTGTCTAACTTTTTCTGAAAATTCTTTCAGATTATAGGCCTGAATTCTGAATGAAAAACTGAACGAATCAGATCACTTACGTATAAATATTTGTTGGGCTGAAACTACACAAAACCACTCAAATAATAAATTTAAAATTATTGGACGGTTCAAATCGTTTGTGTGGGATCCCGAAGTGAGTCACAGGACCATGTAAAATGGCCTCCTTGATTTGCCCCCAAAACAACAACGTTCGGCTACAAACATATTCCGTTTACAAGTTGATGGAATTAGACGTCGTGGGTGTAATTGATCAAATCTTGTAAAGTTCAGAGGCTTTCAATGAAGTTTGGAGGTCTATAGGATATTGAGATGATAGTTCATAGGCTTTTTTGAAAATTTTCCAGATAACAATTAAGAAGAAAATTAAAGAGAAAATGGAAAAAATGTTGAATTGAAAATTTCCCTTCTCTTTCCCTTCCAAACAGAGTCCAAATGAATCCATCTACGAATCTGAATCGTTGATTGCTAAGATAAACGGCTCGGATGAATTGACCGGGTGTGTCATCCCAAATAGACAATAGAGCACCCGGGTCCACATTAATAGTAGACATTGACAGCAAAAATAATAACATGACCTTTTCATTTTTATTTTGTTTTATTTATTTTTATCGGCCAAAACCATTGACATTTGGTGAGGATTGTGTTGAAATAAATCCACAATTTTGGGGATTGAGAAAAGCAAAAGAAGGCCCACAATCACATGACATCTGTCAGAATGACAACCACCAAAATTCAGAAATGGGTCCAAATGGAATCTTTAAAATTGGTGCTGCACGACACAATTCTGCGCTGCTAGATCTCATTGTTGCCTCGGCACGCTTGTCGAGGTCGACGAGAGGGCTCTGATCTTGTCGTCTCAAAAAAATAAATGTAAACATCCATGCATGCATGCTTCAAATTCACTTCTTCTACACCTGCTCACTTTTGTACTCCCACGCTGATGAATTTGCTTACTGTGGTAACTATACAACTGATTCACATATGTCCAGATTGTCTATGAAGAAAATTCCACCCACTCACTACTTCGTTTCCTCACACACCTCTTTATCACGGTTTAATAGTAAATTTACGCGGGTCTCAACTAATTTCAGTGTCTGATTAAGAAGATCCGAAGACCACTGATTACAAATTAATTTGAGAAAATAAGCCTATTGCTTGTACACTTTTGTCATGCTCCGAGGACCAACCCGTACTAGAGTTACAATGGATTGATGTGCGGCATTAATTCATCATGCATTATACAGTAAACCCAAATTTCATTTTTAAAACTAATAACAATACCAAACAACTCTTAGAGCATCATCCTTCAAAATCCCTTCTTCGATTTGCGATAAGCTTAATGCTATCTCGGCAAACTTCTGGTGGAAAATTGGGGATCGGAAGCCAATCCATTGGCTCTCATGGAGGAAAATTCGTGCCTACAAAAATGAAGGGGGTTTGGGCATACGTGACATGAGGCTTTTGAACCAAGCTCTTCTAGCTAATCAGTGTTGGAGGCTTCTTAATAACCCCTCTCTCCTTACTTGCAAGATTCTTTTACCAAGGTACTGCTCCAAAGTTGACCTCCAACAGGTTAAGCCCCACTCAAACTCTTCTTGGGCATGGAAAAGTATTCTGTATGGCCGAGACCTTATTGCCGAACACACTAATTGGCAATTGTGAATCTATTAAGCTGTTCCATGATAGATGGATTCCTAATTGGAGCACACCACTTTGTCATCTCGTGGCCTATGCTGGCCCGGAAGATTTAACTATCTCCTTTCTCCTAGACTTCTCTCCCCATGGTCCGGCTTGGAATGTTGAGAGGGTTCAAGACATCATCCCACAGTTCCTGGTCCCCAAAGTTCTTGCAATCAATCTTCCGGCTACTCCCAGCTGTCCGAATCAGCACATATGGCCTTTCACAGCCTCAGGGAAGTACAACACTAAATCAGGGTACAAGTCCCTTTATGATAAACTTAGAAATAACTTCTGCATTACTCAATGGATCCACGAAGGTCATAATGTTTGGCACTTAATTTGGAGTCTAGAGCTTCCGGAGCGCATTAAAGTATATATTCATATGGAAATGTCTCAAGGGTATCCTATCGGATCGCAGCGGTCTTCATTCTCGAATGCCTTCCCCGGTTTGCCCACTTTGTGGCATTGAGGAGGAAACTATTGATCGCCTGTTTTGCTTCTGCCACCAAACTAGAGCGGTTTGGAATCTCAGCGACATGCCATACTCTTCTCTGGATATCTCCTTGCTGATGGATTTTAAGGATTGGCTTATGGGTCGCCTTGTGTATCTACATCAGCAAAAACAACAACTCTTTCTCTTCATTTCTATCCTTTGGGCTATCTGGAAGCATAGAAACCAATGCGTTTTCTCGGTTCTCCAATTTGATCCTCCTGCTATTATTGCTATGGCAAAGGATAATTTCCAGTGGTTTCACAGGACCTCTTGCTGGCGGAATCGCAATTCTCATAATTTGCCAGTCCACCAGTCACAGACTCCTGCTTTGCCTACCAACCTTCCCACTCCCTTCACCATTAAGTCTTGCTCTACCTCGGCCTCTGCTTTGAGGACCTGTATCTTGCATATTGATGGGGTTTGGAAGGAGTCTAACCCCTGGTGTGGATTGGGCTTGACAGTCTCCCTACCGGATGGATCTCTAATTGGCCAAATGGCAATATCTTCTTACAACAACAGTCCTTTCCAAACCGAACAATTCTAGCTA
>CM029274.1:23258792-23336822 GCA_016920895.1 Vaccinium myrtillus
AGTAATTGCTTGGTCTCTAAATAATAACTTTAATGCAATTTATATCCGTCTTGATCGTTATAATGATGTTATGCAGTTAGCAGGGAGATATGAGAGTCATCATAGGGATAAATTTTTGATTGACAGCCTCAACATGAAGATCCGCCACCTTTCTTTTTGTAGGATCTTGAAGGTTTCACGCCAAGAGGTTGTCAGAGCTCACCTTCTCGCCAAGCAGGCTCTCTCTATTTTCATGCCACATCCAGACACAGGGGACGGAGGCCGATTTCCTTAGGACTCTTCCTGATTTTTTGTAGCTTTGGTCTCTGTTATTGTTACAGTTCATGTTTATTGTTTTGTTGTACTATTGAAACTGTATCCCTTGTATGCTGGTTGCTTTAATGAATCTTCAAAAAAAACTCTTAGAGCATCTTTATCGACATTGTATTTTGTTGGACTAGTGTTGTTACAATGGATTGATGTGCGCCATTAATTCATCATGCATTACAGTAAACCCAATTCATTTTTAAAACTAAATGATAACAATACCAAACAACTCTTAGAGCATCTTTATTGACCTTGTATTTTATTTTATTTTATTTTTGGTAAAATACCAAACAAATCTTAGAGCATCTTTCTATTTTGAAATGGATATGAGCTTCTAATCCGGACCCCCGGATTAGAGGTTTTTTGATTTTTTTTTTGTGTTGCAAATTGTTTTAACAAAATCCGACCCGTCCAATGTGTTCAGAAGGTGTTTTCCAAGGTCCACGCGGAAAATCTTCAAAAAAAAATACCGGGAAGGGCTTGATCCATCCATACAATTTTTGCGAAAAATGCATGGATCAAGCCCTTCCCGGTATTTTTTTTGAAGATTTTCCGCGTGGACCCTGGAAAACACCTTCTGAACATATTGGACGGATCGGATCGTCAAAAAAAAGCTCGGATCATGGAGTCCCGGATCCCGGAGGAGAAGGGGACTCTTTGAAATGGTACTTCAGTACTCGGCTGGAAAAGCGCTCCGCTAGCTATTCTATGCCTCGTCTCACATTTAGATATTGTCTTATTTGTTTTTTAGTTAATCAGGTGTGAATATCCACATTGAGACACCAAAAATAAATAAGCAAATAAGCAAATAAGTCAATAAGTAATTGATAACCAGACGGAACCCTATGTACAACAATCAACTACATTACTGGAAAATGTCTGAGATATTTTAGCACACAAAATATTTACACTATGACACTATGTTATTAACCAGTTCTGTAACGTGAACAGTTAAATTACATTGGCTAAAAATTGGAGATGATCTAAGTTTCAATGGTCACACTTCCCAACACAAGATTTAAGTGTTTGATGAGCAAACGTTACAAAAGAATTTGGAACATATTGAAGACTATTTTAATTTTACCAATTAAAACTGCAAAAATACTACCATAATAATTAATTACAATATAGATCAACGTATAAAAATAACAGGGAGTATCAATTGACTTTCACATATAGAGATGCGAAAGTCGCCTAAATTGTGTTTGACAATCTTTCATGATGTTTACTATATTTATAATGAAATTTGGATGAGCTAGCGTTGGGCGAGCAAATCTATATACACAGCTTCAAACTTTTTGCAAAAAAGCTAGTAATAGTCTAATACGATTTCAAAAAATTGTAAAACTTCGATAGGACGTTGTCCGGTCTCATTGGCCTCTCATCCTTTCTAGCACTTCCCAATCACAGCTGGTTGTCCATCTACATGATATTCTTCACCAGAGTCTGATCCCCTATACTTCTTACCCACATTATCTCAATCTAACAGCCATTGTAGACTTGCTTCTTTTCCAGATTGTCTGGCTTTACTTCTCAAACTTCCATTTTAGATCCACAGAGATCAGCTTTTACACCTGCAAACACAAATAATAAAGGTCTTTTTTCCACTGACATGAATTAATATCAGTGACTGATCTATCATTGAGAATTTCGAAACAGTTAAAAAAGTACGTGTTGGTTGATGAGGGGTGCAATTTCACTAAAATGATCAATCATGGATTGACTGTCACTTCTACTGGAAGAGTGAACAGCTGCTTTGTCCCTCATTCGATTCATAAATTACTTACTAGCCACCTGTGTGTAGCTCTGCACCATGCCAGTGAGAGATAAAGTTGCGGATTGAGTTGGCGTCTGACTAGCTAATTCCACATACAAAAAATGCTAGTCACACATTCACGACGTACTTCGTGTTTCTGCTATCTTTACACAAGGGTGACTTGATGAATTATGGCCATCTTCACGAGACTAGTTGAAAAATATGTTAGACATTGGAAAAAGTTAATCTCTATCCTTTAAGGCTCCAGATGTCTAAATATCAAATAAAAATATATTGAAGTCTGTCAAAGTGTACACACTACAAAAAAAAATGTCTACTGTGAGGATTGAGTTTCCTCGCCAAAGAACCAAATGTCCTCGCTAAAGGAATTGGCGAGTAAAAATTTTCTCGCCAGGTTTCCTCGCCAAAAGGTCGTCGCAAAGGTATTCTAGTGAGGAAAAATAAATTTCCTCGCCTAATCTGCCAATTGGCGAGGAAATTTTTTGTCGCCTATTCGGAACAATTGGCGAGGAAATTTTTCCTCGCCTATTCGGACCAATTGGCGAGGAAATTTTGTTTTCCTCGCCTATTCGGAACAATTGGTGAGGAAATTTTTCCTCGCCTATTTAGAACAATTGGCGAGGAAATTATTCCTTGCCTATTCTGACCATTTGGTGAGGAAAAATTTCCTCGCCAAAACTCCTGAAACAAAAACAAGAAAAAATCCAATTCTAGCTTCTCCGCCTCCGCTGGGAATCGAACCCGCGACCTCCTCTCAAGCAACGCGCGCCCCATCCACCACACCAACTTCCATTTCAATGCAAAGTTCAACAACTTTTAATATATAACCTTTTGTAGTTCTTTTTACCTCACTATTTTTTTTAAATCTTTTTGTCTAAATTTAGTCTCTTTGTAGTGTTTCTTTAAACTTCTTTCTTAAATCTTTTAATGTTATTTGTTTTTACTGAAGTTCTTATTTTTTATAATTTGATATTTTCCTATACCCTTTTATAAGTCTTTACTTGTTAGAATTACTTACCTTTGCATTTATATATTTGTTTATTTTTAAATTGGATTTTGTTAATATGTGCCCCCAAGGCACATGATAAGAACACATTAATTGCTCCACCTTTTACTCCACTTCCACAAGGAATTAAAGTAGAGTAATCAATTGTGTTTTGGAAAGATAAATCTTTGTTTGATTAGACGAAAATGCAACCAACTACCCATACCCATGGAACAAAAACCTAAGATGCAATACTTGACCAAATATAAACGAAAATTATTTGAGAATTAGTTGGCCAGTGTTCTCCCATAAATTTTTGGAACATAATTTTAGAAAATTAATTATCAAACATAAACCCAAAAATGAAGAAATGTTGTTGGGTGAGACCTAACCACCTTCTTCGTTCCAATCGATAACATAAATTCTTCTTAACATCATGTTTTTAAACATTATTAGTATGCTAAAGAGTAATTTGGAATTTATTGACAAATAATTGATCTACTCTTTGGCTTTCTTGAATTTTTTAAACTTCTTATCAGGAGAATTTACTTCACTAATTTGTTTTGAAGAGAAAATGTAAAAGTAAAAGAGGACTAAATATAAAAAGATTGAAAACAAGACAACATTAGCCCAAATAATAAGTCGAAAGTATAAATTTTGGCTTGGGGATTTTTTTATATAAATTCTAGTTGAAGGAAAAAATCAATTGCTTTGTGTTTGTAGACCATTTTGGTGAGTGATGCCCGTAGGATTTTTTTTCTCTTTAGCGGGTTTAAACCGAGTTGAAACACTTATTAGAAAACTAAAGGGCAGTTGAAAAGATAGCATTGAAAGAGAAGTTAAAGGGTAATTTTTTTAATGACCGTTAAAGGGTAATTTAGTCTCATTAGAAACACGTTTTCCTCCTAGACAGTATGATACCCACCTTTGTTTCAAAATGGATGATCGTTTTAGGAGACCAAATCATTTTTCTACTAGAGTAATAATAATAATAGATTTATATGCAAACGACATGATCAATATGATATGTATACATTTAGTCTCACTGATTAGTATGTGCATACGACAAATAAGTTCGTTTATTATAATTTTATGGTATCATAAATAGGATAAATATCTTACCATTGGGATAATACAACACATCTATATCAAAATCTAAATAGTCCTAGAAAAGGTGTGGAAATATTTCGTCACCTAACATTAACATTTGGTGACGAAACAAAATTTCCTCGCCAATTCTTAGCTTTTTTGCGAGGAAAGATAATTTCGTCGCCAAATCTTAGCTTTTTTGCGAGGAAAGATAATTTTGTTGCCAAATGGGTACCCTTTAGAGAGGAAATATGCATTTCCTCGCCAAATCTTAGCTTTTTGATGAGGACATATAATTTTGTCGCCAATGTTAGCTTTTTTGCCGAGGAAAGATAATTTCGTCGCCAATCTTTGATGTTTAGCGAGGAAATTCAAATTTCGTCGCCAAATGGTAGCCTTTTAGCGAGGAAATGTTCACATTTCCTCGCCAAATCTTAGTTTTTGGGCGATGAAAGATAATTTCGTCGACATAGTGTACTCTTTGCCGACGAAATCGATTTCCTCGCCATAAAGACCCATTTGGCGAGGAAATTTGAATTTCCTCGCCAGCTTTCGTCGCCATAGTTACTTTTTGTTGTAGTATCCGAGAAATGTGTATAGAAGTCTTAATTTTTTTGGCATTAATTATTTGCTATTATCCACTGCGTAATGGTCGTCTATTAGCAATTTGTTTTTCGAACGGTAAGTGTCATGTCGCTTATTAATTTTGAAAATTCTTGTATCTACATAATCTAAACAAAGAATCATATTGATTTGAAAATTGGACCGTGTTGTCCGTGCACATTGATTATGTTTGTCTTTATGAGAAAAATGAAGGGCATCTACGAAATATGTATAAATTTTCTCCTTTTTTTTTGAATTTTTTATTCGTAGGAATTTCCATGCATCTTCACTACCTTAAGGTTCTTAACATAACACATGATGATTGAAACATATAAATACTAACTATATGTAACACTTGTGCAACTAACTAAAGTAAATCTGCTGACGTTCACAAGACTTGATATAGGCTCCACATGCAAGAATTGATAGTTGGAAACTTTATATAGGCTCCACAAGAATTGATAGTTGGAATCAGTAACGATTCATGAGTACTATACGTATGTTTGTTCATAAGATATTGCCAAAATCTCGAATATTAATAATGGTATAAACAAAATTGACAATAAAACCATATCTTAGTAAATTAGTAAATTATACTAATTTAAAAGTTAAGAACTCTATTTGGATTAGAAATTACTAACTTGAAATTGCCATGATGTTTGCATTTTCCTTTTCTCTCAAAATGAACTTAAATTTTTTGTCTTAATCATTCAAAGATACGATTGAGCCTTAACAATATTATCATTGTCAAGTGGTAAGTGAACTCCCCCTTCTTCATAGTTTCACAGTTCAGCGCCTTTTTCTTACTGTGAAGGGAAACTTAGAAAAAAAAAAAACAAATGACTTTTCTGTTCCAAAAATAAAACAAGAAACGAATTTTAATGGGAAAATCTAATGCAACATTCCACTATTTTTAATAGCTGAAAGCCAGTCACATAAAATTTCTATAGCTCGTTTGAAGCCTGTTAGGCATTTCCAAAATTATTAAGAAGCATTATTTATTGGCCCACTGGGCACTTCACACATGCTGTAGTTGAGGCCCAAGTCAACATTGAAATTGGAACAGGTTATGGACCTGAAGCTAAAAATTTGCAAGAGTAGATGCCTGACCATTTGAACCAGACTTTTATTTTTTCACCAAACATATTAGAAAATTGAGGTTCAACAATTATCTGTTGGGGCTAGCTGAGTTTGGCAGGGTACTTGCATCTCACTCGGAATTTGGCTTATAGTAACTGTGGACTTGTTTCCAAATTAATGTAATTAAAGTACTTATAGTCTTCTACCACTTGTAATTAAAAAAACAAACAAACACAATTATTTGCTAAAGAGTTCTCACTCCGACTTGGCATACCGCATAAACAAATATGGATCATGGGTCCAAATTACCCGCCACGGACTTGGGGTTGCTGCTGTGCACCCCCGTGCACATTCGGGTCGTTGATTACTTGGATGGACGACCCAGATTTCATCTTGAACACGCGACAACGAATGATTCGGATACAAAGGTGCCGAGGTGAAATCATATTCGATTCCCCTTGCCAACAAACTCTTGGAGCCGGTAGGGGTTATGTCCGATCGTTACCTCTAAGGCTCAGGAATTAGTCGAGGTGCACGCAAGCTGGTCTGGACATCCGATTATTATTATTATTATTTAAAAAGGTGGTGTTTGATAAAATTGAAAACTGAATCTGAAAGTTGAACAATTAAGTGCCGAATGTTGAATGGTATATTTTTTAAGCTGTTTAATAAAAATATTAATAACTAAATTAAAATAAGGTTATCTACTATTTTAGTCGCTACAAAATACACCAAGTTTCAATTCGTCCTTACAAAATATTTGTGTCAATTTCGTCCTTATAGTTTTGGACGAATTTCAATTTTTCCCTTCTGTCAAATTAATGACGGAAAATGCTTATGTGGCAAGCAGAAAATACTTAAAATACCGGAAAAAATAATTAATCTCCAACAAAATGATAAAAATTACAGAAATTTTAAAATACAGGAAAAATTTCATTAGACAAAAAGTTTATGAAATTTGTCTAATGACTTTTTTTGGAGATTAATCATTCGTATCAATGAGAGGAGAAAGGTATAAAAATATGGGCTCAAGTTAAAAAAAATTGGTTAAATTCCTAAAACACCCCTTAACCTCTAAAAACTTCCACAAACACCCCCTCATCTATTACCGTTAGCCATCTTCACCCCTTCTGTTAAAGATCCGTTTGAATTTGAAAAAATAAAAAAAAGTAAGACGACATTGCCCTTTAACAGGGCTATATATGCATACAACCTGTATATATCTTCTCCTCCATTTCTACTCCATTTACAGGTACGATCGATCTCGATTTCTCTCTCTCTCTCTCTCTCTCTCTCTCTCCCTCCCTCCCTCAAGAAGCCATGGAAGCGAACAGTAGCTTCAACAGCTCCAACTCGTACCCAACCCAAAACTGGGTTGATGCGGACTGTGGTTGTGGGGTAAAAGCTTATGTGAGGACTTCACATTCGTATGCCAACCCAGGAAGGAGATTCCAGGGGTGTGTGAACTACCAAGTAAGTAAAATAATAGACTGTTCGTAGGAGTGTTGGTCATGATTTATAAGCCCTATGTAGACACCCCAATCCGGATCCTCAGTATTCCGGAACTTCCCCGATGATGAAAATGCCTAATGAGGACACACAAGGTTTGATCAAAAACTTGAAAAACCTCACCAATAATCCCCCATAAAATTACCAAAACATCCCTTGAAACCCTGGAACAGCCCAGAACCTTAAAACACATGCACCTGGATTGCTCGTTTAGGCACCTGGATTGGCCAAATCCAGGTGCCTGGAAGGAGTTCAGGCGCCTGGATTCCATGGTCCAGGCGCCTGGATTCAATCCAGGCGCCTGGAAATACACAATCCAGGCGCCTGGATATCAGTCCAGGTTAAGTGTGGTTCAAGTTGATAGTGGGCGGGAACGCTATCTTGGAGGATTTTCTTGCAGAGTTCAGTTAGAGGGAGAGTGTGGGAGATCATTATATCTACACCTTGCCCCCTAGATGACCCCTCACCCTTTCTAAAGGTCCAAGTGGCCCTTTATGGACCCTTGTGTGCCTATAAAACCAACACCTCTCCTCCATTTTGAGGGGCTGAGAAATCACTCTCTCATTCTTGCTGTTACTCTGTCAAAATAACTCCAGAATTTCCAGTTTCATCAATCACCTCTCAAACCCAATCCATTTCAACCCCAAAAACCACTTCTTAACTTCATTAATCCATCATCTACACACTCTCATTTCAGAAGCCACATTCTTGCAAAACCTACTCAAAAAACCATTTCAAGTATCTTGATCTCAAAAGGTAGTTCTTCTACCAATGTGTTCAAAAAGGCCCTGAGGGGGACTCAATCAAGCTCTCTTTGGTCATCTATACCAGTAGAGGGTTTGAGAGAGGTCTGAAAATCATCAAAAGAAGAAATCAGTTTGTGTATCAGAAGCTCAATCCAGGCGCCTGGATCATCACCTTCCAGGCTGTCACACCCTCATTTTTATAAAAAAATAAAAAAAAAGAAATTCCTTACAATTAATAAGTCAAATGATAAAATATTTCATAAATCCTCCCCAAGAGATTTCCATTCAAAATGTTCATCTTAATATCCATTGGCAAATCAAGTATTTGGGCACCCTTGCCCCAAAGGTGAAATCAAATATTATCCCCTAAGTTATTACATAAATCCAAATGGTTAGAAGATTGAATAACCAAAAGTTACATTACCATTTATCAAAATACAAAACTTGAGATGGAAAAATATCTTCATGCATGCATAAGCTTCACATAATGCATCACTCCATAAGCATCCAATCTCATGCTCCATGCCGTGTACCTGGGAAAGATAGGGTGAGCTCACTAGCTCATAGGGAAACCATACTACAACCGCTAGGCATATAAATATGATGAGTGCACATGATATGAATTAACATGAGAGGAGATGATCAAGGAACATAACGGAGGCTAAGACAAGTAAGACGTGTCCAAGAAGTAACCACGTGTCCAAGTGACTTCAAAGTGTCCAAAAAGATTTCAAGGTGTCCCAAAATACCTATTAGTTCATTAAGTTTGTCAAAATCACCCACAAGTGTCATACGTGCCCAAAATCGTGTCCAAGTATCCAAGGTTGCCAAAATATCTTATGTACCTCAAAACATTTTCATTTCCAAGTACTCAACACCACCAAAGTTTCCATTTTTGTTTCACCAAGATCACCCAAGTTACTTACACAAGTTTAAAACCAAGTCCACATGTCGAGTTTCAACCAAACACAATAAATAGTCCTAAATCTCATTTCTCATTTCTTTCATTGAAGAAAAATATCATTTTCATTAGTACTAGGGATTTAATCCCTCTGCCGGGTTCCGTAGGCCCCGCGTGCCTTTGCTGGGTATTTGTAGGCCCCGCCTGCCTCTGCCGGGTTCCATAGGCCCCGCGCGCCTTTGCCGGGTATTTATAGGCCCCGCCTGCCTCTGCCGGGTTCCATAGGCCCCGCGTGCCTTTATCAAAAAAATTTACCAAATGATGTCATTGGTGTAAAACACCTCATTATCACAAACATTTCATTAAAACTTTTATAACAAGTCCATTTCCCAAATTTCATTTCACCAAAGTGCCCTTTCTTTTGAAATGCCACAATTTTCGCCAAAAGGGGCGACCAATCCAATATGCCTTGTGTCCGATACGTATAACGAATTGTCCAATAAAAACACGTGTCAAAGTCGTAGTTTAACGATTTCAAAATGGTTTTTGGGGTTACCACGTTGCTATATATCAAGTATACGAAGTTCCGGACGATTGGAGGTCAAACGGACGTCAAAGGGTGGCCGAAAACCACCCAGAAAACAGGGGCAGCAACATAGAAACAGGGGCAGCAGCTGCCTTGTCCAGAAATGGCAGATTTTCACCTCTAAGGTGTGGAATTTCAACCCAAAACACAAATGGGATAGTTTAAGCTCAAAGTAGAGATGCTAGGCAACAATTAAACATGGAGGGAGGTCAATTCCACTCCCAATTTCATCAATCAACAATCAATTTCATAGATCACAAAATTAAAGTGAGAGAAACCCACACAAAGAGGGAAAACATGAATTTCAAGGAAATTGAAGCCAAGAACAAGATATGTTCAACATATCACAAGTATATAACTAGAGGAGGTAGTAATTGTTTCCCTACCTCATGGGTTAAGCTCCAAATGTGAAGAGAAAAGAAAACCCTAGGTTTAGAAACACCCAACCCGAAATGTGAGCTCCCGGGGCGAATCCAAGGTGACCCGAGCTCCCCACGGTGCGTAGAACGTGAAAATGGCATAGGTTCTTGAAGTGGTTGAGTGAGGAGGGGTTAACTTGAGCTTGAAGGTGGATAAAATGGAGGAGAAGAGAGAGAGAGAGAGCTGATCGGGTGGAGAGGGAGGAGAGTGTGTAATGTTTTAAAATTTGCAAATCTTCCCCCACACACTACTAATATAATTCCCTTATTACACTACACACCCAAATGTGACTTGTGTATATAATATGTAACCACAATACTTATTTTCAAAAACCAAACTTAAGTAAAGACTTTTCTTTACTTTAATTATTTATGAAAATAAGGAAGTACCCACCATTTGGAAACAATGACATTTACAGAATTTTAAAATTCTAATCACATCAAAATCTCATCCCCCCACTTTTAGTACAAAATCGAAAACGGGCACATTTTTCTCCGAAGAAAATGGGCGAAAGATGACTTTGCCTTACTCAAAAATAACTTCCCATTATACCATTTTGATTAGAAAAATCCAATGAACAATTACCGGGACTTTTTATCGGCCAAATCGAAACTTCTCAAAAAAAGTGATTTTTCAAACAGTAATTAAATTTTCTGGGTCTTTACATTCTACCCTCCTTAGAAAAATTTTGTCCTCAAAATTTCGCACAAGAATATTATTCAAGCTTCACACAATCATCCACGACATGCAACGTGTATCCGACACCGTAAGCTAGTAAAATGCAACATGTAAAACAAATACTCACATAGTTCAAATGGAAAACGACTCCAAGTGTTTCTCTTTCATCTCATCATCCCTTTTTTTCACGTCGACTCCTTGCTACCAAAGTTACTTCACAACAGCCGTATAGACTTTTCCCCGTAATACTTATTCGCTCACATCAAGGATACATATCGGCTTCTATCTTAGCTTCAAATCATTCCAAGGTATGGAAATAACTAGGTTTAAACTGTCTCCAAGTGTAAAACTATCTCAATTCTTTTCTAACCATAAATCCTCTAGGCTCACTATGCGTACTAGTTGCTTACTCCGCGTCTCTGCTATTGCCTTCTATTCAAAAACCCAAACAAATCCATAATTTTCCAAACATTCTACCCCACAACCATATCATAACCTCAATCTCTTAACTGTAGAAATTTTACTTACGGAAGCCAAATTTTTTACCATACCCCTCAACATTAACCAGGACAACATTGCGCACTTTGTTCTGGATTCATTAAACTACAACCGCTCTAACAATACCAGGATAAATCAATCTCAAATTACGACTGTAAACTAAGTTCCCAAAAATTTCGATACCAAACACACTCTATTTACATCCCAATGTTCCAACATACTCGCATTTCATTAGTAAGTTTCGTCTTATCAAACCCTATCATCGTTCCTTAATCATTCCAAAACCTGATCACCCAAACATTCAATTGCTCCTCCACCCTAGGTTATGAAATTAACAATTCCCCTTGATCACATAAGTTACTAGTACTTCCACAATCACTTCCGTGTAAATTGTTCATGTCACTAGAAAAGAAACTCAAACTACCCAAAACCCGTAGTCCTTCCATCGAATAACTTATCTTCCCCAATTTCTTGAAGCACATCACCTTATCTCAATAAATCTTTATGACTGTTTCCCAAAAGTTTGAATATTCTCAGCGATCCCGTTTAACTCTATTCCCAACCATTTTCAATGCACTTATCTACTCAACAAGCACACTAAGCACTCACAAGTTCTACCACACTGGTACTTCGAATTCTTTCACCAAATCCTCGTGTATCATCACGACCAACCCAAGCTGAACAATCTCTCTATATCGCACAACGTTTTTCACCAAGATTCAATACCCAACTCAATCATAATTTAGGTCTATTGGCTCGTACGTTCATTAAACTCTACAAGGAACTTAGAAACTCATCCACAGTAGCTACAAGTAAAGGAATTTCGATGCTAGAAAAATCATGACTCACAACTATAACGCTAGGCACAAAGGCCTTCCAAGTCTCTTCGTCTAACTCTTCATAACCCATGCTTTCGACTTCACCCCAACCTAACCTTTAGAACCATATTCACACCCTAGTTAACCCCATAAATCCTTTACTCAAGTGTCTCGTTCACTCCACTAGCTCCTCGGATTCAAACAAGTTGAATCTCAAACTTATTAATATCATGTAATCTCATATACGCCTCCTTAACATTATCACCAATTCATCCGCACATAACCGCCTTCCACTTAGTGCTCCATCTCACTATGTTGACCTAGAAGAAAATAACTCATCTCAACTTTTTAACAAAATTGTATAAGTAAGACTTCATTTCATCCTACATTCCCCTCTTGAGTCTTAAAAAGACATCTTCTAGTCATACATCATGTTATAACCAATTAGGTAATCTTAAACAACACACACACCCTCCACGGTTAGTAACATTATCACCCCAATCATCTAAAATGAAGGACAAGTAAACCTTAAAGTGCACACACCCATTCTAGTTACCACCTCACCCCCTTGTATACTAGACATCCATACAATCTAGTTTCCGTACAGTTCTAATCTCATTTGTGCCTCACACCAGAAAATCAAACTCCAACATAAATCCGAACCATTGTCCTTGACACCTACCATCAACCATTGACATAAATCTACACACTTGAATTAAAGCCCAATGTCCCTCAAGAAGTACATCTTCACTTTATGATAAACTACAACTCATGCAATCACCAACCGAACTCGGGACTGTGGAACAACAAATACAACCAAGTTCGACCCAAGCCCTGCTAACGAAGATGTTTTTCAACTTGTACAAGTCTTGTTATCCCCTCTATTCTCTAATTCCTTAGTTCTCATAGATATACACCTGTTTGTCCTTCGTCCAATTACTCAATAAACTACCTCTGGTCCCCTAGTTCCAACCAACTGTTAAAACCCAAGTACAACATTAGCCACTAATCAAGCCCTCGTGTCCCTTTTGTTTGGTCCCATATTCAACCACAGCATCAAACCCAATTTTCTCAATATATTCTGATCAAATCCAATTATCCCAACTGGAGCGCAAACAAACATCAAACAATTTTAAAGGAAAATAAAAGTAATTCCATTCATGTCATCTAGAAAGACAGTATCTTAGATTCCTCGGGTACTCACCCATAACCTTTTGCCAAACACCACAATCTTCGTCTATATTATCCCCACTACAATATCACTCTAGCAAATACCTAGTTGTCATCTCCAATTAACGCATAATTTGCACCTTATCCTAGGCTCACTGTTTTGTTTCACAATCGATGGACTAACTCTGTACAACACTCCAACTCCTGACAATATCCTCCCATCATAGTCCCAACATCACCCTTCTGCCTAGTTTCCCAAGTAAGTGCAACAATTACCGTAACATACAAATTTAGAGTTCTAGACTACAAAGTACCCAAGTACGCAATAGCCTATATCGCCCCTTACACGACGCCTAACAAATCCCATCTCTCCGGTTACTCAACACTTTGTACTTCTAGCACTTCCACAACCATAGGGTAGCATTACAGATTTACACCCAAAATCTCATCGTGACCTCTCATGCTTCTACTTAACTGTCATGTAGGCATAACACAGCCACAAATTAAATAATCTATCTATATAAATCAAAGGCAACCCAAATGCTCACATCCTAACACATCAGGATCATAGCCAATACGCTGAGCCAAAACTACCAACAATACATAAACTCATTTGCTCATAACCAGACCATCAACACCCAATAAACTACACGGCAAGCCATTTTGGCAAACTCCACAGTGAAAGCACCTCCTCTATCTAATTGTTCATACGAGTGAGTCCCATTAAACTTTCCAATAAAACTGTCCTACACGATTCCCCCTATATTTAAGAAAAGAAAGTCCCAACTAATACCAAGGATCATATACTCTCATTGTGATAGCGAACCAGTGGATATCTCATCACCAATAGAAATGATTTGTGACTCTTAGGTAGTTACAGAAAAACCCAAGTACCAAGACCAACGGATACAACATGCCAAAGCTTAACAAGTCTAACCTCAATAACTAAATAGAAACACCTTTCCCAAACTCATTCCAGAATGCAATTTAAATTTTACCTCCCGCCAAGGACACCTACTATTGTATTAAATAATATCCTCACCCAACTAAGTCTAATACCGAGGCTAAACATTTTTACCAAATTCTAATGCATTTAATAGTTTCACATTCAGAAGCTTAAGAGATACTACTACAATTACCACATCCAAAAATTTAAACATCAACAATCAAGTCAATCACAAACAATTAATACCCAGTCAACTGGGACCCCAAACCTCCGCAAATTACAACAAATAAATCCACCGACTACAAATAATGACAACTCTCAACAAATCACAACGATACCAAAGAAAATTTCACATCTTCAAACAGAGAAACAGTACTAAATTTATTATGCAGGTTTCTAATTTACGTGTCCTCATTTCCAATCACACCAACATTAAGCACATTGGTCAAATGTAGAACCATACGCTTTCAAAGTAAAGACACAATAGGCTCATTTATATTGGTACTTACTCTACCGTACGTGCTACTTTACACAACTCCACTCATCCACATGTGGTAACCGAGCGACATCAGAAGTTTGATTTGAAGTGTGCTGGCCAGTCACCCTTCAAATCAATCATCCACGTCATTCTTAAACCACAGTGACAAAACAAGTAAGCACACACTCAATCAAGTTACGAGTGATGCAAATTATACCATCAATACACACCCTTCATCACGTGACTAAATCTCCATCTCCAACACAAGTCAACTATAGGATTCCACTCTACGAAAACTTCATATGCAATGTCACGTGGGTGGATGTATGTCACTCAAGCAAGCACACACAATGCATGTGAAAACAATGACTTTGATGAGAAAACAATGCAATGGTTTTTAAGCCCCGAGACTACAAGTCTTCCCACGGTCTCTAGGTTTTCGAACCTAATGCTCTGATACCAAGTTGTCACGCCCTCATTTTTATAAAAAAATAAAAATAAAGAAATTCCTTACAATTAATAAGTCAAATGATAAAATATTTCATAAATCCTCCCCAAGAGATTTCCATTCAAAATGTTCATCTTAATATCCATTGGCAAATCAAGTATTTGGGCACCCTTGCCCCAAAGGTGAAATCAAATATTATCCCCTAAGTTATTACATAAATCCAAATGGTTAGAAGATTGAATAACCAAAAGTTACATTACCATTTATCAAAATACAAAACTTGAGATGGAAAAATATCTTCATGCATGCATAAGCTTCACATAATGCATCACTCCATAAGCATCCAATCTCATGCTCCATGCCGTGTACCTGGGAAAGATAGGGTGAGCTCACTAGCTCGTAGGGAAACCATACTACAACCGCTAGGCATATAAATATGATGAGTGCACATGATATGAATTAACATGAGAGGAGATGATCAAGGAACATAATGGAGGCTAAGACAAGTAAGACGTGTCGAAGAAGTAACCACGTGTCCAAGTGACTTCAAAGTGTCCAAAAAGATTTCAAGGTGTCCCAAAATACCTATTAGTTCATTAAGTTTGTCAAAATCACCCACAAATGTCATATGTGCCCAAAATCGTGTCCAAGTATCCAAGGTTGCCAAAATATCTTATGTACCTCAAAACATTTTCATTTCCAAGTACTCAACACCACCAAAGTTTCCATTTTTGTTTCACCAAGATCACCCAAGTTACTTACACAAGTTTAAAACCAAGTCCACATGTCGAGTTTCAACCAAACACAATATATAGTCCTAAATCTCATTTCTCATTTCTTTCATTGAAGAAAAATATCACTTTCATTAGTACTAGGGATTTAATCCCTCTGCCGGGTTTCGTAGGCCACGCGTGCCTTTGCTGGGTATTTGTAAGCCCCGTCTGCCTCTGCCGGGTTCCATAGGCCCCGCGCGCCTTTGCCGGGTATTTATTGGCCCCGCCTGCCTCTGCCGGGTTCCATAGGCCCCGCGTGCCTTTATCAAAAATTTTACCAAATGATGTCCTTGGTGTAAAACACCTCATTATCACAAACATTTCATTAAAACTTTTATAACAAGTCCATTTCCCAAATTTCATTTCACCAAAGTGCCCTTTCTTTTGAAATGCCACAATTTTCGCCAAAAGGGGCGACCAATCCAATATGCCTTGTGTCCGATACGTATAACGAATTGTCCAATAAAAACACGTGTCAAAGTCGTAGTTTAACGATTTCAAAATGGTTTTTGGGGTTTCCACGTTGCTATATATCAAGTATACGAAGTTCCGGACGATTGGAGGTCAAACGGACGTCAAAGGGTGGCCGAAAACCACCCAGAAAACAGGGGCAGCAACATAGAAACAGGGGCAGCAGCTGCCTTGTCCAGAAATGGCAGATTTTCACCTCTAAGGTGTGGAATTTCAACCCAAAACACAAATGGGATAGTTTAAGCTCAAAGTAGAGATGCTAGGCTACAATTAAACATGGAGGGAGGTCAATTCCACTCCCAATTTCATCAATCAACAATCAATTTCATAGATCACAAAATTAAAGTGAGAGAAACCCACACAAAGAGGGAAAACATGAATTTCAAGGAAATTGAAGCCAAGAACAAGATATGTTCAACATATCACAAGTATATAACTAGAGGAGGTAGTAATTGTTTCCCTACCTCATGGGTTAAGCTCCAAATGTGAAGAGAAAAGAAAACCCTAGGTTTAGAAACACCCAACCCGAAATGTGAGCTCCCGGGGCGAATCCAAGGTGACCCGAGCTCCCCACGGCGCGTAGAACGTGAAAATGGCATAGGTTCTTGAAGTGGTTGAGTGAGGAGGGGTTAACTTGAGCTTGAAGGTGGCAAAAATGGAGGAGAAGAGAGAGAGAGAGAGAGAGAGAGAGAGAGAGAGAGAGCCGATCGGGTGGAGAGGGAGGAGAGTGTGTAATGTTTTAAAATTTACAAATCTTCCCCCACACACTACTAATATAATTCCCTTATTACACTACACACCCAAATGTGACTTGTGTATATAATATGTAACCACAATACTTATTTTCATAAACAAAACTTAAGGATTTTCTTTACTTTAATTTATTTATGAAAATAAGGAAGTACCCACCATTTGGAAACAATGACATTTACAGAATTTTAAAATTCTAATCACATCAAAATCTCATCCCCCCACTTTTAGTACAAAATCGAAAACGGGCACATTTTTCTCCGAAGAAAATGGGCGAAAGATGACTTTGCCTTACTCAAAAATAACTTCCCATTATACCATTTTGATTAGAAAAATCCAAGGAACAATTACCGGGACTTTTTATCGGCCAAATCGAAACTTCTCAAAAAAAGTGATTTTTCAAACAGTAATTAAATTTTCTGGGTCTTTACACAGGCGCCTGCATTGAGTCCAGGCGCCTGGATTCATCCCATGCAGGCGCCTGGACCCCCCCCCCCCCCTTTTTCTCTTATCATGTTTTCTGTTTTCTTCCATATTTTGATCAGTTCTGGCACATCATTTGCATGTCTTGATCAATAGTCCCTTACATTTCATGTTTTGACCCTCATTTAGATGTTCATTTGAAGTGTTTTGAGCATGCAATCATGCTTTAAAAGAGGATTACGTAAGGAAGGATTGGTTAAATGAGCTTAAATGTCATTCTTGAGTTCTGATCATTTAGTTTTTATGGTATCCATTTGAGATTTCATGTGATGTTTAAGCATATCCCTTCATAAGTGTCCAAAATGCGCATAATAAATGCATTATTGTTGTATTTTAGCACCATTTCATTGTATTTGAGTCACATTTGAGGTTCAAGCTTGTTACTGTGTTGTCAAACATTTTCCAGAATGTATGCGAGTTGATCAAAGTATTGCATTTGTTGATTTCTGCAAGAAATGGGATTTTATAGTTTCTGTCTGGAAGGCAATCCAGGCGCCTGGATTGACCCCTTCCAGGCGCCTGGATCCAATCCAGGTGCCTGGATTGACTCTTTCCAAGCGCCCGGATCCTTTCCAGGTGTGATATGATGGGCATTTGTGATCAGTTTCTGAGATATTTTAAGGCATTTTGGGGACATTTGTAGTGTAATTTTAGCATCTTTTGTATATAAATCCTTCCATTCATAACACTTTGCACAAGTATCCACTCATGTCTCATTAATCTTGTTGATGTATCCGCCGTGCTTTTGTATAAACCTGTATTGGAAGTCCGTTTAAACAATGTTTTCAAAACCTTTTTAAACATTTAGTAGAGACCGGTAAATATGCCGGGCGTGAGGGGTGCTTTAAATTCCTTTCCCTCACATAACCTAGCTCCCGAACCCGAGAAATCTCATTTTGGAGACTGGTAAAGCATTTTCCATTTCAAGGGCAAAAGAGTCATCTTTCAAACGGTTTCTCGGGTACAGTCCTCAAATCCGGGTGGCGACTCCATTCAACCAATCAACTCATTTTCAAAATCAAAACCGTTTTCGTGGATATCGCTCCGAGGGGGTGTTCACACCCTAATTTGTAGCATTTTCTGGTGTTAATGTAGGATCCAATGGGTTGCAAATTTTTCAAGTGGGTTGATCCTCAAACATGCCCTAGAGGATTAGTCTATGGTAGACATTTTCTCAACAAAATTGGCCAGATGGAGAAGAGGGATGAAGATTTCAAGAGGTTGCTTGAAGTTGCAGAAATGGATAAGGAAAAGCTGATGAAGAAGATAGACAAGCTGTCTAGGATGAATGAGGCTTTGTGGAAGAAGAATGAAGCCCTTGAGAAGAACAATGAAGTGCTTAAGAAATGCATGCTTGTGTTGGTGATAGTTGTAGGTATCTGTGTCTCACTTTGTCTGTGCAACAGGAAACCCATGAGTGGGAGTGGGATGAATTTGTACCTACCATGAAATGTAATGGATCGGGTATGGGGGACACATTCCCACCAACATAAGCCCTGTTGGGTCCCTCTAATATGTACCCACCATGGTAAAAGACGAGTTTAACTTCTGGAAATGCAGCCATTACTGAAATTTTTACAAACAAAAAAATAAAATAAAAAATAAGTTAATGATTCTGTAAAGGGTACCAGTGGGGGACCATGATCGGGGACAAAAACGAGTTCAATAATGCATGTGGGGGACCAGTCACAGAATTTTGGGGAGAAAAAAAACAAAAAGCCCCTATTTTTTTACGTACAAAGCAACAAAATCACTTATTCAAGGGACAAAAAAGGCACAATAAACGACAAAAGGCACATATATTATCATGTTTCCCATAATCGATCTCGGATTCGAAGGAATTACCTCGGTTTCTTCAATCCACGTTCTAGGGTTTTACCCTCCGCCACAACCAGTACAAATGCGAGAGGAAGAGAGAAACACAGACGATATAAGAGGTTCTAGGGTTCTTCAGAATGAGAGAGGAAGAGAGATGGAGATGCCATTTGCGATCATCTCCTCCATCGATGAGTGATGTGTCTGAGAGAGAGAGAGAGAGAGAGAGAGAGAGAGAGAGAGAGAGAGAGAGAGAGAGAGGGTGGTGTGTTTGGACAAGTGAAGTGAGGTGGGGGACGAGTAGGAGTGTTATAAACGAGGGTCATTTAGTCATTTCCACCTGCTCCGTTAACGGTGTAAGGGGTGTTTTGCATTTCGCATAGATGAGGGGGTGTTTGTGGACGTTTTTAAAGGTTAAGGGGTGTTTTAGGAAAATTGGAAAAGATGAGGGGGTGTTTTAGGAATTTAACCAAAAAAATTCATATAAGACAACACTTTTTTTTTTTTGAAACGGCAATAAAATTTATTGAAGAAAACTTGATAATGGGTACATCAAGTTGAAGGGAGAAAAGAGCGGACTCGAACCAAAGTTGAAGAAACTAAAACACCCCTTGGGCCAAAACCGACACTTTATAAGACGACACTAAGCAAAAAAAATAGCTTTTCGGTATTCTTTTGTCTTTGAAAAAAATCTTTTTGTCTAATTCGGCCTATACTTTATCAACGAGAGGAATTACTATTTTCTTATATATAAAGTGTCGTTTTATATGAATTTTTTTAACTTTAACCCATAGTTTATACTTTTCGATCTAATTCCTCTTGTCGATGCGAATGATTAAATCTCCAAAAAATGACATTAGACAAATTTCATAAACTTGTCATTTTTTTGAAGATTAATCATTTTTTCTGGTATGTTAAGCATTTTTCTGGTATTTTAAGCATTTTTCGTTTGCCACATAAGCATTTTCCGCCATTAATTTGACGGAAGGGAAAAAATTGAAATTTGTTTAAAACTATAAGAACAAAATTGACACAAAATATTTTGTAAGGACAAAATTGAAACTTGATGTATTTTGTAGGGACTAAAATAGTAGATAGGCCTTAAAATAATTGTTTTGATATAACGATAAATGAATTTAGCTCACGTTATTAGTGATTGTTCTCTTTTTAGTTTTATAAATGGATGTCATGTGTTTGTAGTCGTCATGATGGAAAAATGGTGGTACTAATGGTGGTGGCGGTGGTGGCCGCGGCAGTTGGTCATGTGGCAGTGATGGATATAATGAAGGCGGTATGGTGGTTGTTGTAATGGAGGTGGTGTACTTAAAAGATGGCGATGTGGTGGAGAGATGGCGGTGGTTGAGAGCAATTCAAGTGATGACAATAGTGAGTAGTGGTATTGTCGCGCCGATAAAGAATTATGTGCATGTTGGTTAGAGGTGGAGGTGTTGGTGTTGGAAAAATGTCGGTGGTGGTGGTGGTAATGGTAATGATAGTGGCAGCGGCGGTGACGGCAGTGGTGTGGTGAGAGCGCTGGAGTGGTAGTGGTAGTAATTATAGTGATCGTGGAGTGGCGATGTGGTTACGATGATAGAGCGGTGTTGGTGGTGGTTGTGGTGACGGCAGTCGCATGGTTTTTGTGGCAGTGACAAAGATGGCAATAGGGTGCACCGGTGGAATGTTGACCATGATGTAGTAGGAGTGGTGGTGGTGGTGGTGGTGATGACAATTGCATGGTGGTGGCGGTGACGGTAACAATGAGGTACTGGTAATGATGGTGGCATTGGCGGTGATAGTGGTAATGACGGCGGCAGTGGTGGTAATGGTGGTTGCGGTAGTGGAGTGGTATTGGTGATGGTGATGATGGAATAATGGTGGCGGCGATGGACTAGTGACAATAGGTGGTATGACGGTGGTGGTAGTGGTGGCGGTGGCCGTGGAGGGTTAAGGAGGTAATGGAATAGGTGATATACAAGTACTGATTCAAACAAAATTAATTAAGTACTAGGCTATTTAACGAGCACCATTTGGTGTACATCTCGTTGTGAGACTTATTTCAGAATTCCACACAAATGATTTGAGCCGCTCAACTTAATCAAAATATGTTTTTGTGAATTCCTGTAAAAAAAAAATCAACTCAGTCGGATATCGGGAAGAGCTTGATCGATTCTGTGCTCAACTTCTTGTCAGAAAATTGAGCAAAGAACGTATCAAGCCTCTACCGATATTGTACGGGGATTAAATCCACGTAAGCCTGGATCACGTGCTTCCTTGATTCAACCCTAAATCTGCAAGACAGAGAAAGGGTTAGAGCACCTTTGCCTCTCGTTGGCAAAGGCCCTCCGATGCCTAAGTTAGTATCTCGTACTCACAAATCTCAATGCATATGAAAGGGGTTTCATAGCGTACCTTTCTTCATGGGCATAATGTTGTATTTATAGGTGAAGATAGCTTGTTGACTAAGGCATTTCGTGCCTTGGTTTCCTACTTGTATTAGGAATCCTTCTCTTAATAGGATTTTCCTATTAAGAGATAACTTTTATATCCTGCTAGATCTCATCTAGCAGAGGTCTTTCTTTCCATATAGGATTCCTTCCTATATGGGGTATACTCCTAATCACATTAGGACTTCCCATATCAATCATTTATCTAACGGGATTGCTCCTTTTCACATATGGAACCGTCATAGAATATTCTGGAACGTCTCACCGCCCTATACGTGGCAGTGCCGTGCTTCCACGTAGCTCGGAATAACCTGTACATAGCTCAACTCATCACGCCGAGCTGAATTATGTATTCTAGAATGCCGCTTGAGCTATACACGTAGCCTACCTAGCTCGACCATATCAGGGGTATCCCTTTATGTCTTACGCCGAACTAGTGCATCCTGATTTAGCAGTTTACTCTTATTAATCTGGCCTTATTCATGGCCAATACAGTTCGGCACAGGGCTTAAGGACTCCCTATGTGGTGCCGAGCTATTCACCCTCTTGTGGTGATTGTTATAGGCACGTGATATGCCCATTATTAGGGTAACCAGGTTTTACCCACTCCAATTGCTCCCGAGCTCTGTCACTACTATCATTCATCAGTAGTGCGCAGAGCTTCAACGGCTCCTGATGCACTCCTGCACGCCTCCCCTCACGTGGGGAGCAAAATTACTTTTACATTAAATGCGAGATGACCCGTTGGGGTCTAGATAAGCCCAAAGGACGTTTTTGCTGACGTGTTCAGACGCGTCATGTCCTTCCTTTTGGGGTTTTGGGCGGGATAATGATTACTTTCATTCCCCCAAAACCCCTTCCCTTTTCTCTTCTTCCCCCATTTCCCTCATTTTTAAAAACGAAAAATTTCCACAGAGAGAGAATACACCATTAATCACCATCCTTAGAGCTCGTTCGCCCACCGCTTCTTCTTCCGATCACGTCGGAAAACGTTTCCTCCGTTCTCGTCGGAGTTTTCTCTTAGGTCCGCGTCCTTTCACATAAGTAACTTTTCTCTAGACCTCCTTTTCCGTCGTGCCGTTTGTCTCCTTCATTTTCCCCAGTTTCTGTTCATCTTCTCTTTCCTCTGGGGTTTCAACTGTGAAACCCTAGAATGGGAAAACATAGGGCACTCTTAAGCGCCCCTGAAAAAATAGAAGTATTCCGTAGGCAATAAGGAATCCCAAACGATGTTCAATTCCGTCTGAACAGACGTACCGATATGGGTGAGCAAGGTCAATACCAAAATAAAATTCATATCCCCCTTATCTTTATCGTAGAGGGAGGTCTCAGGTTCCCCTTACACCCCTTCTTCAGGGAGGTCTGCAACCGTTGCAGACTGAACCCAATGCAGTTGTGCCCTAATTTCGTTAGGGTGGTCATGGGCACGGTCACCCTGAACAGGCTACTCGGCCTGCACTTAGATTGGTGGGATCTACACTATCTTTATAGTGTAGTCCCCACAGCTGATAAAAATTATTACTTCAAGGCCAGAGACCCCGAGCAGAAGCTCATCACTGATCTACCCAATTCCTCAAGGGGCGAGGGGGATGACTATCTCGTAGTCACCGGCAATTGGGAGCCAAGGGACGCTGCGGGGAACACTATTGGCTTTGCCTGCCCCACAGCCACAGGCCAGCCACGTTAGTATTCAATCCTTGCATTATTCCTATATTTCTTGCCCTTTCATAATCTATTATTGATCATTTTCCCCTTATGTTGTTCCTTTTGTTTGCAGCGAGTAATCTAAACCATGGCGGCGTTTGATCCACGGGAGGCTCCATCGTGAAGAGATAGCACTAGCTATTTACTTTGACGGATTTGAACCGACTCCCGTTGGTCTCGGCCGATTACACCCCAACTTACTGGGGTGGCATTAGAAGAGTAGGATAGCCAAGATCAAGACATCCCTGGCCTCCAGTTTCTCCATTGACCGCCACACGCCCGCCGGCTGAACAAAGAGGTACCCGATTTCGTAGAGGCCGAGCTATAGAAGGGGATCAACACGATCTGAGCCCCAAGGGATTTGCAGCAGCAGGTGACTTTTGCTCACATCCCCGAAGTTCTTACCGCCATCCCGATTCTCGTCTGAGCTGATGAAGAGCCAAGCACGTCTAGCAGGGTGGTGATTGAAGAGGAAGAGGGAGAAGAAGACGAGGAAAGAGGGCTTGGTCATCGCTCGGTGGTTCGTTCTCTTGTTGAGCAATCCGCTCTGTTAGCTGATTCTGATTCGTCTGGCTACTCACCTTCTCCAGTCCGAGAAGAAATGCCTTGCCAGCCGATCAGCCTCCTAGACGAGCTCAACTTTCCCTTCCCACCTTCTCGTGGTGGCACTTCCCCTGCTCCCGCAAATCCCCCACTGGAAACAACGTTTGTCCCTTCCCAATGGCAAAGGGACAAAAGGCCCTTGGAGGGTCCCTCAGATACTCAACCGCCCCTCTAGAGGCGAAGGACTGGAGACGCTTCCTCCAGCCGACCAGAACCCAGTTCCCCTTCTCTCGTGCAGCCGTGGGCTCCATCTTTTATACGCCCTGATGGAACCCCTCTCTCAATGATTGACAAGGTCGCATTAGTTGACGTGGCTTTCGGAGTTGCTCGGGCTGCAATGCTTCCCCTAGATCTGGAAAGGGAGAAGGGGGCTCTTACGATGCCCTGATGAAGTCTATTTTTCAATCCAGCGCTCGGGTACGATTTTTACTCTCGATTTCCCTTCTTTTAGTGCCTTATAAATTGCTTATATGTACGTCCCTTGCAGATTATGCAGAAAGCCTCAATTGGCCTTGAACGGGCAAAGGAGACTGAGAAGGACGTCAAGAGGGAACATAAGAGAGCTGAAAAGGCGGAGAAAGAGAGTGCCCAACACGCTCAGCTACTGAAGGAAGCTAGGGAAGAGGTCGACAAACTGAAGAGGGAAATGGCCGACCAAAAAAGGAGAGCTGACGAGACCGAGCAGCAGCTGCATTTGGACTAGTCCTCTGCTGAAACCAGGGCTGAGGCCGAGTATGACAGGGCCGTGGTCATTATAACCGAGAATTATCGGTCTCAGCTAGCTATTGTGAAGGACGCCATCTGGGGCTCTGCCTGGCAGAGGTGTCTTACCAAGCTCGGTGTTGACCAGTCATCCCCTCACTGGTCGGACATGGAGTTACCGAGCGACTTTGAGGCTGTTGCTCGTGTAATTCAAGCTCAACTTGAATCCCAAGCTCAGTCTCCTCCCCAGTCTAATGCTCAGGCCCAAACGGATGACCTAGCTCAGCCCGTAGTTCCTTCAGAGCCAGCTCAGTCAGAAAATGAAATTGTCGATCTTACCGTCCAAGATGGTGATGCCACCGATGCAGCAGCTGAAGGTTCTAATCTTGAGTCCGCAGGTAAGGTTGATAATGCTATCCCAACCACCGATGCCCCTGAACTTGGCGAAGAGGCTTAAAAGCCTTTTTTACCAATATATATTTTTTGTCTAACCCTGCGCGGTCTTGCTCGGCCGTGTGTGGCCTTTTGTTTGATAGCTCTGCTTACTCTCGCATTTGGTATTTTGTTTAAGTATTTTCGTACTTGGTTTGTCTTCGCAAATTTTCTAAGTGTGGTTGTGCTTTTTACTTTATTGAGTATTCTCATACTTGAATACTATGCAATGTTCGTTGCAACACCAAGTTTCTTCATACTTAGAAAATTTATTGCAATATTCGTTGCAAATCTAAGTTTTTTCGTACTTAGGATTTTATTGCAATATTCGTTGCAAATCCATGTTCTTTTGTACTTCGAAAATTTATTGCAATATTCGTTGCAAATCTAAGTTTTTTCGTACTTAAGACTTTATTGCAATATTCGTTGCAAATCCAAGTTCTTTCGTGCTTAGAAAATTTATTGCAATATTCGTTGCAAATCCAAGTTTTTTCGTGCTTAGAAAATTTATTGCAATATTCGTTGCAAATCCAAGTTTTTTCGTACTTAGAAAATTTATTGCAGTATTCGTTGCAAATCTAAGCTTTTTCATACTTAGGATATCTATGTTTCTTCATACTTAGATATTCCAAGTGTCTTCGTACTTGGATTAATTAACATATACTTAGGAGATCTAAGTTTCTTTATACTTAGATAGTGCAAGTGTCTTCGTACTTGGATTAATTAACATATACACACTGTCTGCTCCCCAATAGGAATCCAAATTGTGAGCTAAATTTTGGTTCGTATTAATCAAAACCACAATAAGAAAAAACGAAATTCCATTAACGCTAGGAATATTGATAAAACATCTAAATAACTGATGTTGGTAATTTTATTCATAATCCCAACCAAGTACTAAAAGCAAATGTGAATTTACTCGTATTCACTAAAAAAAAAAAAAAGTGATCGTATCACATAATTACTGGTAGAATTTTTGTAGGTTCTGGACATTCCATGGCCGTGGTACAGGGTCTCCATCCAGGTCGGCCAAACGATAGGCCCCAATGACAGCAATCCCAACGATCTTATATGGGCCTTCCCAGTTTGGCCCAAGCTTTCCGTCAGAAGATACTTTGGTGTTGGCCAAAACTTTCCTTAGGACTAGATCCCCAATCTTGAACTCTCTTGGTTGCACCTTCTTATTGTAACTTATTCGTAGCTGCTCCTGATATGCTGCCAATGTAATAAGTGCACGCTCTCTTTTTTCCTCGACGAGGTCGAGCTGCTCGGCCAAGGCTTTGTCGTTGCCACCTTAATCTACAAGAGTGGTGCGAATGGTTGGCAAGCCAATCTCCAGTGGAATCACTGCCTCTGTCCCATACGCAAGGGAGTACAGCGTCTCTCCCGTAGACCTTCGTGGGGTGGTCCTGTATGCCCAGAGTACGGCTGGTAACTCGTCTGGCCATTTTCCCTTCTTACTTTCCAACCTTTTCTTAAGACTCTTAAGGATTGTCTTGTTTGAGGCTTCTGCTTGCTCATTACTCTGTGGGTAAGCTGGGGTTGAATAATAGTTTCTGATGCCGTACTGAGCACAAAATGCTTTAAATTTTCTGCCGAACTGGGACCCATTGTCTAAGATGATGGAGTAAGGTACTCCAAATCGTGTAATGATCTTGTTCCACACAAACCTCTCCACCATAGCTTCTGTAATCTTTGCCAGAGCTTCGCCCTATATCCACTTAGTGAAGTAGTCCATGCCAATGAGTAGGAATTTTCATTTCCCTGTTGCCATGGGGAGAGGACCCACAATGTCCAATCCCCACTGGGCAAACAGCCACGGGCTGGTTAGAGGTAATAGATCCTCAGCTGGTGCTCTGATTAGAGGAGAAAACCTCTGACACTTCTCACAAGTCTTGACAAAGGCCTTTGCATCTTCTTGCATATAAGGCCACCAATACCCCTGGGATATTGCTCGGTGGGCTATGGATCTCCCTCCCATGTGTCCTCCACATGTTCTAGCATGGATCTCATGGAAGGAATTTCTGGACTAGAGCTGGATGTACACAAAAAAAATATGGTCCAAGAAAAGACTTTCTATAAAGCTTACCTTCTGGAGAGAGCCAGAAACGTACTGACTTGGTTTTGACCTTGTGAGCTTCCTTCTTGTCTTCTGGCAAGGTCCCATCTCGTAGGTATGCCACTATTGGGTCCATCCAGCTCGGCCCAAGCTCTGTTTCCATCACCATCTCCACTGCTCGGCCAATACTCGGTTCACTCAAATGATCCACGGCCACCGTGCGGCGGTACTCTGTTTTGATTGCTGACCCCAAACAAGCTAGTGAGTCTGCATGTGCATTCTGGCCCAAGTTGATTTGTTGGATGTGGACTCTGTCAAATTTGTCAAGCAAATCCTTGGCTGCTTCTGAGTACGCAGCCATCTTCTCGCTTTTCGTAGCATATTCTCCTGAAATCTGATTGACAACTAATTGTGAGTCACAAAACACTCTTAATTTATTTACCTTGAGTTATAGGGCACTCCTTAGTCCAGCGAGCAAGGCTTCATATTCTGTCACATTGTTGGTGACACTAAATCTCAGCCTTAGTGCCTGCTCCAGCACCAGACCTTCCGGAGAGAAGAGCACCATTCCTGCTCCAGAGCCCTTGTTGCATGCCGACCCATCAACATAGAGTCTCCATTCCTCAGGATCCAGATCGGCCACTCTCGTTGACTGCTCGGGAGGATTGATTCCTTGTTCTCTCTGCTGGAGAATTGGTGGTGGTGGAGCTACTGTTGGAGTGAACTCTGCTACAAAATCAGCCAAGATTTGCCCTTTGATTACCGTCCTGGGCTGGTAATCAAGGTCAAATTGGCTTAGCTCTATTGACCATTTTGAGATTCTTCCAGAAAAGTCTGCTTTTCGCAGCAAAGCCCTCAACGGATATTCTGTGAATACTGTGATGGGATGCTGTAAAAAGTAATGTGGTAGCTTTCTCGAGGCTATGATAAGAGCATACACCAGTTTCTCTAATGGTAAGTATCGCGCCTTTGCGTCTAACAAGGTTTTGCTTGCAAAGTAGACTGGAGCCTGCTCTATCCCCTTTATTCGTAGGAGGACCGAGTTGACAGCGTGCTCGGATACCGCCAAATACAGTATCAACCGCTCCCCTTCTTCTGGAGTAGAGAGGAGGGGAGGAGAAGATAGGTAGGCTTTCAATTCCTGAAAAGCCTGCTCCTGCTCGGCTCCCCACTCGTACCCTTCTCTCTTCTTCAGAAGTTGAAAGAAAGGTCTGCAACGATCTGAGGACTTACTAATGAAACGGTTAAGAGCTGCTGTCATACTTGTTAGTCTTTGAACCTCTTTCGTGGTCTTAGGGCTTTGGAGATTCTGAAGTGCGGTGATTTGATCTGGGTTGGCCTTCGATCCCTCTTTCTGTCACCAAGTGTCCTAGGAACTTTCCCGAGCCGACCCCAAAGGCACACTTTGAGGCGTTCAGCTTCAACTTGTATTCTCTCATAATGTTGAAAGTCACCTTTAGGTCGGTAAGGTGATCTGACTTCACCTTACTTTTCACCACCATATCATCTATATAGACTTCCATGGTTTTGCCGAGCTGATCTTTGAACATCTTAGTGACCAACCTCTGATAAGTTGCTCCAGCATTCCTTAATCCAAACGGCATGACCTTGTAGCAGTAGAGGCCTCTTGGTGAGATGAAGGACGTTTTTTCCTGGGCGGGCTCGTACATAGCTATTTGATGATATCCTCGATATGCGTCAAGGAAACTCATTCTTTCATAGCCTGACGTGGCATCCACCAGTTGATCAATCCTGGGAAGCGGAAAGCTGTCCTTGGGGCATGCTTTGTTGAGACTAGTAAAATCGACACAGACTCTCCATTTCCCGTTTTTCTTCTTGGCGACCACTGTTTTGGCCAGCCAGTCCGAATAGCTCACTTCTCGTATGGCATCCGCTTCCAGCAGCTGATCTACCTCTTCAATCACAGCGTCTGCGTGCTGTGGTGCCGATCTTCTCGCCTTTTGCACAACGGGTCTATGTTGAGGATCCACATTCAAGTAGTGGCAGATCATTTCAGGGTTTATCCCAGGCATCTCCTGGGGAGTCCATGCGAAGACGTCAATATGGTCCTTCAAAAAGGCAACCAAATCCCTCTCCTCCTGTTCGGCAAGGGTTTCGCCAACCAAGGAGTATTTTTCTGCATCATCTCCTTGAATATGTATCTTCTTCAACCCTTCCACCATCTTTTTGGTGGGGTCGCCTCCCACGTCCTCCAAGGTTGGCTGATCTGGAACGTCAACCGTTTGAACCAGCTCGGCCTTTGGGGACTTTTTCAAGACCATGTTAAAACACTGGTCAACTACTTTCTAGTTACCCCTAATGCACTCTATGCCATCCGCTCCAGGGTATTTGATCATCTGGTGGTAAGTTGAGGAAACTGCTCTCATTTTGTGCATCCAGGTTCTTCCTATAATCGCGTTATAGGAGGAAGGGATATCCACCACTAGGAAATCAATCTTTAGGACTGCTGATCCAGCTCGGACGGGTAGTGTGACCTTTCCCATAGGCCAAATTGTCTGTGCACTGAAGCCGACCAGAGGGACAAGACACTTTTGTAACGAGCTTGAAGGGAGCTGCATCTTCCTAAAGGTGTCGTAGTACATGATTTCTGTGCTTACCCCTTGGTCAACCAGAATTTTCTCTACATCATATTCCCCTATTCGTAGGGTAATTACTAGTGCGTCGTTATGGGGCATCACCACCCCATCTAGATCTCCATCTGAGAAGGTTATGGGTACCTCCATCACTCCTTCAGCCCTCGGCCTTTTCGTGTCGAGCTTCATGACATGTTTTGCTTGTCCGTTGACCCTTTGGACATGTCTGATTTCGTTGTTGGTATACGGGGCCACCAATTCATGTATCATATGGATTGTTCCCTTCGGACCTTTCTCGTAGTCCATCTCTTCTATCATTTCGGCATCATTCTTGTTATCAGTAAAAAATTCCTTAAGATGGTCTTCCGCCACTTTCTCATCCAGGAATGTTTTGTACTCCACGCAATCTTCGGTCATGTGACCCCAATCCCTATTGTCACGCCCTCAAATTTAATAAACCAAATACCAATAAAATCCACGTAGGATAAATCAAAAGTCATACATTCCACCGTTGAAAAGTCAAAGTCAAAGTCAAAGTACATCGGGTTTCTACAAGAGGTACCCGTACCCATGCATAAGTGATTAATAGATAAGAGTTATTACATAACCAAGATTTATCAAAAGATTTAAAGAATCAAAGTTACAATATCATCTCCCAAAATACATTAACAATAGAGAGGATAAACTAACTTCATGTCAAATGAGCTCCATGATATGCATCCACACGCCAAGCATTCCAATCACGGGCCTTGCCGAGTACCTGAAAATGATAGGTTGAGCTCACTAGCCCAGTAGGAAACTTTTCTACCAACGCTAAGGGTATAAAAGATGAAACATGCACATGGAGATGTGATACACATGAATGAATAAGCTAAAATAGGCCAAACTAGGTCGACTTGATGAGAGAATGTCCGATAGGTGCCCCAAAGATCGAATCAAACCCAAGTGTCTATAGATTTCTTCGTAAACGTTACATTTCATGTCGTAAGTTCAATCCTTTCAAAAACATTGTCATATTCATAAAACATTTCATTTTTCACATCTTCTCAAATAACCACAGTTTTAAATAGGGAATGAATCCCTCTGCCGGATTTCGTGGGCTCCGAACACCCCTGCCGGATTTCATGGGCTCCGCACACCCCTGCCGGATTTCGTGGGCTCCGAACACCCATGGCTAGGGACGCACCAAATGGTGGCCCTAGAAATAACAAATCATCCCTTTCAAAAGTTTATCAAACAATCAAGTGTCCAAAAACATCCACGTATTTCATTTAGTTCGAAAGCTCGTAGTGTGTCGGTTGTGGCAAAGTTAATATGTGTCCAAGAACGTGAGAGATCATGACAAAACATCATTCATACCACGATAGGCTACCAAAGCTTAGAAGTCGATTTATGAAGCTTAGGAAAAGACCAATTTAGGCCCGGCGTAAAGAAACATGAAAATGGAGTTATGAACTTTGAGAAAACCCGACACCTTGATAGGAGAAAATACATATCTCTCAAAATACAAAGGCTATGAATATGAGACCAATTGGGTTTGAAAGTAGACTCATAGAGCTTTCTAACGGTTCAAGAATCGCCTCAATCGGAGTTCGGACGAAGCCGGGGCGTGCCCGCGAAGTTGGGTAAAAATCTGTCGCAGTGGGTATCGATACTAGAGAAAAGCTGTATCGATACTAGAGAAAGGCTGTATCGATACCGGGTTACTAAAATTTTTACAGAAAGGCTGGGTATCGATACCGAAGAAAAGGGGTATCGATACAAAGGCCTTCTCGAGCAAATTTTCAGATTTCCAGATTTTTCCAAATGGAGGGGATTTCAACCCAAGCCAAAAATTGAGGTTCCAAATAACATCTACTCATAGGAGAGGGATATATCAACAACCAATTCAAGGATTTATCAACCAAATACACAAAACCCAAACTCATACATGATCCAAAGTCAATTCCATGGAGACAATCAAGTTTAACAAGAAATTGGGAACAAGAACACAACCAATGCAATCATTCAACAAACATACACTTAGAGGAGGTAGAAGATTGTTTCCTACCTCAAGAATTTGCTCCAAGTCAACCCAAAAACGAATTTGTAGATCCCCAATTTGAGCAATCCCGAATTTGGTCCTCCCGGTGCGAAAAGATGGTACTCCGAGCTCCCAAACACGCGTAGATGATGACTCTTTGGTCAATTTGTGAAGAAGTTTGATGAGGAGGGAGTAATTTGAGCTCAAAGGAGCAAAAATGGAGGAGAGAGGAGGAGGGGCTGATTTTGGGAGAAGAAGAAGAAGATTTTTTTGGCCAAAATCTGATCCAAAAGTGTTTATATACACTCTCACACTAGCACTTACACCCCTCTAGTTTCTTATGTGCTTCACAAACACCCAAATGCAATTACTAACTTCTCATTAACCCCATATTGCACTATTTTCATTTCCTCCCACTTCCCCAACACTATTTCTGGAAAATTATTTAAAAACACGAGTCCTTACACCTATGGTAACTACAATGCTGGTTTGTGACTCTTCTTTTTTCTGGATTCCCTGTCATCTTTGGGGGCCTTCTGAACCATGGCTCATTCTTGATCCTGTATAGCATCTTGTAGATTGGAACGTTAAAAGTTGCCATAATGCTAAAGTATGACCTGGGATCCGGGTCAGCTTTGTCTTTCCTCTGCTGCGTATAGTCCTTTCTTCCTGTTGTGTACTCCTTCTTATACACTCTCGATTTTGCCACTTTCTTCTCTGGAAGCTGTGGTTGTCCAGCCACAATCTTCCCTCTAGCCTGCAACATGTCATCCTCCACCCGTGCGTACTCCTGGATTCTTTCCATAAGTTTGGCCACAGTCTTGACTGGGTGCATGGTAAGCGATTCTCGTAGCTTACTATGCATAGGCAAGCTTGTCTTGAACGTTGCTAAAGCATATTCTTCACTGCAGTTTTCAATCTCGTTGAAAGTCTCCCAATAATGTTTGGAGTACTGCCGCAGTGTCTCATCATCCCTCTGTCTCATAGAGGTCAAAGCGTCAAAAGTTTTTGGGGCTGCTCGACTTGTTAGGAACCGAGCAGTAAATTCTTCGGCTAGTTGAGCCCAACACAGGATTGACCCCTCTGGAGTTTGTGGTACCAACTCAGGGCCACTTTTCCCAAGCTGGAGGGGAACATCTTACACAGCAAGGCATCGTCTTGCTCGTGCATGAACATGGCCTTCTGGTAGTGTTGAATGTGGGTTACAGGATCCGTGCTGGTTTCATAGGGGATGAACACTGAATGCTTCACCCTGCTTGGGGTTTTCTCTGTTCGGATCCAGTGGGCCAGTGGTGATTTCGAGATCTGGCCTAGGGCTTCCTTAGCTGCTTCTCGCGCAGTTTTAGGGCCTACCTCCGCTCGGCCAGTCTCCCTTCTTCTCGCATGTTGCTCAAGAATATGTTTATTAGAACCAGATCTTTCGTACCTGTCCCTAGCATGTTTTCTTCTTTCTTTCTTTTCAATAGAAACGCTCCTTTCTCTCCTTTTTAGTGGAGAGGCTACTCGGTCCGTGGAGACATCGTCACGATGATGACTCCTTTCTTTCTCATACTGCACGGATCTCGTCCGTGAGCGTAAGTCCTTTTCCTTTTCTTGAAGCTGTTTCTTCAGGTCCTGAATCTCTCGCTCTCGTCGAGTGACTTCACGGGCCAGTTCCTCTGCTTCCTGCTCTTTTCTTTCGAGGCTGTCTTCTCTCTCCTGACCCCTTGTTCGTCCAAATCCTCCCTCCTCGGGGGGCTCCTCCTCCGCTCTCGTCGGTTGGAGGCTTCCCTACCTCTTAGTGGTGTCTCTGAGCGCCTTTGCCTCTCGCCTGTTCTTGGAGAATCATAGTTTACAAGGCGTGTATCCCTGAACTTTGGAATCTCAGGGATATGCCCTATATTGAACCTTTTGGCAGCAGGCTTCTTTTGTGGTGCTTTTAGAACCGCAGGAGTTTTATCCACCCTTGCACTCTTTTTCGTAGTGTACACAAAAGTGGTTCCAGCATCGTCTTCCACATCCTTTCTTTGTGGAGTACATAATGCAGGCTGTGAAATCACCATTGTTGATCTTATTGAAAGGACGAAAACCTTTTGTAAACGTTTCCCACAGACGGCGCCAATTGTACGGGGATTAAATCCACGTAAGCCTGGATCACGTGCTTCCTTGATTCAACCTAAATCTACAAGACAGAGAAAGGGTTAGAGCACATTTGCCTCTCGTTGGCAAAGGCCCTCCGATGCCTAAGTTAGTATCTCGTACTCACAAATCTCAATGCGTATGAAAGGGGTTTCACAGCATACCTTTTTTCATGGGCATAATGCTGTATTTATAGGTGAAGATAGCTTGTTGACTTAGGCATCTCGTGCCTTGGTTTCCTACTTGTATTAGGAATCCTTCTCTTAATAGGATTTTTCTATTAAGAGATAACTTCCATATCCTGCTAGATCTCGTCTAGTAGAGGTCTTTCTTTCCATATAGGATTCCTTCCTATATGGGGTATACTCCTAATCACATTAGGACTTCCCATATCAATCCTTTATTTAACGGGATTGCTCATTTTCACATATGGAACCGTCATAGAATATTCTGGAACGTCTCACCGCCCTATACGTGGCGGTGTCGTGCTTCCACGTAGCTCGGAATAACCCATACATAGCTCAACTCATCACGCCGAGCTGAATTACGTATTCCAGAATGCCGCTTGAGCTATACACGTAGCCTACCTAGCTCGACCATATCAGGGGTATCCCTTTACGTCTTACGCCGAGCTAGTGCATCCTGATTTAGCAGTTTACTCTTATTAATCTGGCCTTATTCATGGCCAATACAGTTCAACACAGGGCTTAAAGACTCCCTATGTGGTGCCGAGCTATTCACCCTCTCGTGATGATTGTTATAGGCACGTGATATGCCCATTATTAGGGTAACCAGGTTTTACCCACTCCAGATACCCGACGAAGCTGATTTTTTACAAGGATCCTTGGAAAAACATTTTAAACAAATTGAGTGGCTTCGATCATTTGTGTAGAATCCTGAAATGGATTCCACACAAGTCACAATGCAATGTATATTTGGTGTATACCAAATGGTGTACCCATAGTTTTATTGGTAACTTTTTAAGTCTACATTTTTAAGAGACATTAAAATAAGTATGATGAAATATGGTTATCAAACCAACTTTATAACTTACTCCATTACTCGTTTAGTTTTAAGTATTGAATTGGGTTATCAAGTCGGAGGTAAAAATTAAAAATGGGGCACAACATTAATCATTTGACGAATTATTTTAAATTAAATACTAGATAAATATTAATAGTCAATTAGATCGAGAATTAAATACTCCAACTAGAGAAATACTTTATAATCCAGCAATTATAAGTCAACCGCAAAGTGAGAGTTAAGGCATAAAATTGAAGATAATCACTTATTGGAGGCAAGTGGGATTAACCTCCCCCGAATTTTGGATATAATTACGACCACCCATTAGATTGGTGTAGGTGTCGATATCATGTCCTGTCATATCGTGTTCAAATCATGACATTGTAGTTTCGTCACATTTTTTTTGTTTATTTTAAAACACTATCATTTAAATGTATAAAATTTCTTGACAATAACTCCAACTGCTTAAAATTGTGTCGTTCTTATTGACACTATTAACCTTTAGATGAAAATCTTAAAAGACATACAAAATTATAAAAATGGAAATGTTACCATCATACAACCGTAATCCAATAATGACAATGAATATATTTTCAACGCCGTCCCAATTCCATAATTACAAAATCACCAAAATAATTAAACAACAATAACCAAACCCTAACATTTAAAAAATTCCTTAATTCACACAAACCTAAAAAACTACTATTGCAATACTTTTGTATTTTCATGACTTTCCCTGAAAATGATTACTCCCTCAGTTCATTTTTTAGGGCGTAGCTTCGTAATTCCAACTTATAAAGAAAGTATCATCACTACACCTTTCACATCAACTTTTACATTCATTTTCCACTATTGCCCTTGATGGAGACATCATCATTAAACTTTACCCATTAACTTTTAAAAATGAAATCAGTTTATGGGCAAAATAGGAAATGTATCAACTTTCACCTACTAACTTTTCAACATCACACTTATTTAGGAACAACTAAAAATAGAATACACTAGTCTTTTTAAGAAACAGAGGGAGTATAAAAAAAACACACGCAAACAACTACTCTCTCCGTCCCTTTATTAGTATTGACATTTCCATTTTGGGTTGCGCCTTAATAAGTTTGTGTTATGAAAAATAAAGGGCCACTTAGCCAAAAATCCAAAACATTTGACATTTTTTAAGGAAAGGACAAGGAACTTTTGCAATCGAACATAAAAACAAACAATATTTGACATTTTTAAAGGGAAGGACAAGGAACTTTTGCAATCGAACATAAAGACAAAAAAAAAATTGGTGAACTATTACTAATTTTTAAAAATTCTAAATTCGAACATAAAATTCAAAAAAATCTCCACCTCACCTCCGGCCGACCACCACCCCACCTTTTGCGACCACTTCCGGCGACCAAAACAATTAGTGAGATGTCACTAATTTTAAAAAAAATGTTATTTCGAACATAAAATGAAAAAAAATCACCACCCACCTCCGGCCGACTACTACCCAACCTTTGGTGGCCACTTCCGGCGACCAAAAAAATTAGTGAGATGTCACTAATTTTTAAAAATTCTAATTTCGAATATAAAAATAAAAAAATCACCACCCCCTTCTGGCCGACCACCACCTCACCTCTGGCCAACCACTTCCGGCAACCAAAAAAAATAGTGAGATGTCACTAATTTTTAAAAATTCTAATTTCGAACAAAAAATTCAAAAAAGTCACCACCCCACCTCCGGCCGACCACCACCCCACCTCTGACTGACCACTTCCAGCGACCAAAAAATTTAATGAAATGTTACTAATTTTTAACAACTCAAATTTGATAAATAAAATTCAAAAAAATCATCACTCCAACTCCGGCTAACCACCACCCCACCTCGGGCGATCACTTCTAGCGACAAAAAAATTAGTGAAATGTTATTAATTTTTAAAAACTTGAATTTTGAACATAAAATTCAAAAAAAATCACCTCCCCCACCTGGCCGACCACTTCCGGCGACCAAAAAAATTAGTGAAACGTTACTAATTTTTAAAAACTCAAATTTTATAAATAAAATTCAAAATAATCACCTCCCCACCTCCGGGTGACCACCGCCCCACCTCTGGCTGACCACTTCTGGCGACCAAAAAAATTAGTGAAATTTTACTAATGTTTAAAAAATATGAATTTCGAATATAAAATCCAAAAAATTACAACCCCCTTCCGGCCAACCACCACTCCACCGGCGACTAAAAAAATTAATGAAATGTCATTAATTTTAAACAATATAATGGGGTCAGAGAGATTGATCCAATGATTTGTTCAGCACTTGAGCCGATAAGTTAATTGTTTACAATTGGATTTTCCACTGAATCAAATAATTTATGGGAGCCCAATTTACTGCTTGGTTCCTGGGAAAAGAAAGGAAGAAGGGGAAAAATTAAAAAAACAATTATCTTTCCTTGTTTGGTTTCAGCATAAGAAAACTTCTTTCTCCATTTTCTTCGTTTCATTCTTAACAATTTTCTCTTCTTTTCTTTTCTTTTTCACACGTTCCAAACAGACCCTTGCAAAAATTGCGGTGACTTTGTTCAAGGAAGTAGGAGTGAGAACGAGATGACCTAAAAAACATAATTACTAAGAATTGTGGTCTGAAAACATTGGAAAGATATGATACTTGCCAAACATCATGAATCCTTACTGACACAAAACTTCACCTCCAAACTCCCGGATTTTAAAAAAATCCGGACGTCCACCTTCCCAATTTTTTTTTGAAAATCCGAAATATAGCGTTTTTATGAAAAATTGCTCCGATCAAAGCCCTTCCGGGTATTTTTTTTTTTGCCAAATCTCCGCGTTGGACCTTAAAAACACGTTTTAAACACATCTAACGGTTCGGATCGTCGAAATTTGGTCCGGAAAGTGAACTCCGGACGGTAGGTCCGTAAATAGTGGTTTGGATAGGAAGGGGACTCTCCTTACTGATATATGTACGATGATCTTACTTCGATAGAAAACGAGAAAATTCAAAATTACATGATACAATACATTCATGATGTTTACACATTTGAAATCACAAAAATGTGTGTTTTATCCTTGCAATGGCCCAATTTTCGATTTTATTTTATTTAGAATGTACTAAACTATTTTCGATTAAGTATATTTATGAAGATCCAAATTTCCGAACACGTGGTATGTATGTATATATATATTTATTTATTTATTTCTTGATTTATAAAAAAATTAGTTCATTTGACGTAAAATGCATATTTACGAGTTTCGTCTATGTTCAAATGTGCATACGTCCGAGAGTGTTTACGTATAATAACCGATCATATGCATGTATCTATATAATTTATGTATATAGTTGTATATATATAAAAATCCTAAATTATTGTTATATCCAAAACTTTTATTGCCTTATCCCTGAAAATTTCACCACCCTTATCTCTAGAAGCCTTCACTCCCTTCAATGTCAGCCACCACCCCATCCCTTAGTAACTCCCTTGCCATCCATTTCACCTATAATTGTTACAACTTCTTTTCTTTTCTCTTTTATACACCTGCAATATTACGAAAACAAAAAGAGAGAGATTGAGAGATTCTGGAAAAGAAGAAGAAAGGAGGAGAAGAAGAGAAAAAGAGGAGAGAGATCACCACCACGTTTTCCTATTCTCGTCCATAACACGCATCCATTTTCATGGCCAATTTCCTCCTAGGTAAAGTCGTTTTTAGGCTTAAGTTTCTAACCAAAAGTTGTAGAGGGCGTCGAGTACTTCGATTTCGGTATAAGAATCACCCAAATCGGTTGAGTTTTGAGTGAGTTATAGCCATCCAAAGTTCAGTAAAAATCTCGGGTACATTTTCCAGACAGTTCTCTGCTCTTCTGTAAATCTCCATTTTTCTCCTCGTTAAAGTGGATTTCGGGTTTATATTCCTTCACGAAGATTGTAGATCACTTCAAGCCCTTCGTTTTAGGTTCAAGAATCACTCAAAACGGTTGAGAAATGACCACGTTATTGCGGCCCGAAGTTTCTGGTCTAGTCAAACCGAGCAGCTCACTGAACCTTTACAAATCTTCATTTTTCTCATTGTTGGAGTGCGTTTTAGGGTTAGACTTCTTCATCAACGTTGTAGATCACTTCGAGAGCTTCGTTTTAGACACAAGAATCGCTGGAAACGGACGAGGTTTGAACCCGATATCGTAGCCCAAAGATTCTGTTCGCAATGGAGTTCTTCATTGCCACTCGAAATACCACCGAACTTTACCGTCGAGCTTTTCGTCCGGACCAAAGGTAGAAACTCGTACCCAACCTATTCCAAGCTTTTGAATGTGTTAGAATAGTCTATGAGTAGTTTAGAGTTGATGGGTTAAAGCCCCAAGTCAAGGGTTTCACGAAACCCAAGCCAAAACGCGATATGACCCTTTTTACTCGAAACCGGGTTTTCATGCTTAGGAAACCTTAGACTTATTGTGGTTCATGTTTTTAACTATTCCAAGCATGTTTAATACTTTACTAACTGTTTATATAAGTTTCTCCATGAATTTATTGTGCTTAACCTTGTTCTTGATCGTTGTGTTAAAGTTATGGGTTTAAAGTGTAATTTTGTGAAAGTTGGCGTGCATACTTTTTTATCATTTACGAAACCTATTTTTATCAACTAAATGTCACTACTGGAAATTTAGGAGTTTAACGAAATGACCAGAATGCCCTTCGGGTGTAAAATGACCATTTGGCCCTTGTGTGTGTAAATTACATAATGTATAGTTTTGTACTTAGTAAGAAAATCAAGGAATTGCGTTTTGTGACAAGTTAGGACTTTATTAACCAAAATAAAGTACTTTTACGTATTTACCTTGTCGGTGGCAAAATTACATTTTTGCCCTTGTATTATGTTAATTTACAAAAAAAGGCCCCCAGAGTTTGTAAAATTACACTAAGGACCTTAGAGTCGTGAAATTGCATCGAACACCTGTGTACTTACTTAAAATGATGTTGGTGACCCTTACTTTCTTTAAATTACGTTTTGACCCCAATAGTTTAGTAAATTACGTTTTGGCCCTGTAGTTTGAATTTATTACGTTTAGACCCCTAGTTTTCGATTACTTGAATTTCGTGAACTTTTGAATCGAGATATTTGGTTGTGACCCTTGTGATATCGTTATCGCTTTGCTTTTACTGTTAAGTGCACTTTTCATAAACGTGTTGAATGTTAGAATGGACAACTAGGTTCCCGGGTTGGGTGATCGTACGCGGATATCACATAGACGATGAGGTTAATGGAAAAGTGAATTGGAATTGATTATTGGGGAGTCACCCCGAGATTTGTTGAATGGCAGTCAGCCAAGTGATGAATTGATTATGGGGAGTCACCCCGAGATTTGTTGAATGGCAGTCAGCCAAGTGATTTCGTTTTGGAGGAATATTTGGCAGCCTGCCAGGATTTCGAAACCCTAGGATATGACAATCTGTGATTACTTCATTTGAATTCTGAGGCGTTAAAAGGGTGGATGTATTATAGACCGAGTCACGGCTATATACCTACAGGAGCTGACAGTTGTCACTCGTAGCCCAGTGGTACAGTCAGTCCCTGGGAAATTCATCCTTGTGAGGCGGCTGACGGTTGGATTAAGTAAGTAACTTATACCTTCCGTCGGGGCTCCCAGTCAGGGCAAGCAAGGGGGGAGTATATCACGGATTGGTCATAGTCCTTAGTGGTTATTTGGGAGGAAAGTTCTCTAGGTTGAGAACTTAGATGAACATGTAAGTTAATGGCTAGTAATGAAATCAGCTATGTGTTTAATTTCTGCTGTACGATTTATTTCCTGCTTATTCCTTTAATTACTGCTTTTCAATCATATATGTGGTACTTGTATGTTTAGCAAGGGTTGGGAGGGTTAGAGTAGCTATTGAGTGATTTATCGCTCACGGTGTTACACTTCGTGTGACCCTGGTATAATACTATGATGTTGTCTTACGACTCAGACGTATTATGCCAGACTGTGATCAAACAGGTACTGTTGGTGTCGAAGGAGACGGTTATTTCGGAACCGAGGGTTTTCCAGCAGACCAAGCTCAGGAGGAGCCGTGGAATTTAGAGTTGAACCTTAACCTGTAGAACCCACCCCTTTATTTTTAATGCTGGATCTGTAATATTAATTTCTCAAACCGTACTAAGTAAGTTAGATGAACATGTAAGTTAATGGCTAGTAATGAAATCAGCTATGTGTTTAATTTCTGCTTTACGATTTATTTCCTGCTTATTCCTTTAATTACTGCTTTTCAATCATATATGTGGCACTTGTATGTTTAGCAAGGGTTGAGAGGGTTAGAGTAGCTATTGAGTGATTTATCGCTCACGGTGTTACACTTCGTGTGACCCTGGTATAATACTATGATGTTGTCTTGCGACTCAGACGTATTATGCCAGACTGTGATCAAGCAGGTACTGTTGGTGTCGAAGGAGACGGTTATTTCGGAACCGAGGGTTTTCCGGCAGACCAAGCTCCGGAGGAACCGTGGAATTTAGAGTTGAACCTTAACCTGTAGAACCCACCCCTTTATTTTTAATGCTGGATCTGTAATATTAATTTCTCAAACCGTACTAAGTATTTTGTAATGGGTTGCACTTCACGTTTTCCAACGTGTACTCTGATGGAAACTCTTTTTATTAAATTAATCCTAATTAGTTATCTTAATTAATGCTTCCGAAAATCCGGGGCGTTACAATCCTTTTATTAAATCATAATTAAAAACAATGTCTTTATGTTTGATTGCAAATGTTCCTTGTCCTTCCCTTCAAATTGACAAAATATTATTCATTTATGACTAATTATTCCTAAAATAAATGGGTAAAAGTTTATACAATCATCATTTTGCCCTTTTGAAAAATTAGTGGGTAAAGAGTTAATGGATAAAAGTGAAGAATAATTTTGAAAAATAGAGTTAAAGTTGATATGAGAAGTGTAAAGTGAAGGTAAGAGTTAATGTAAAAAGTGTAATGACGACGTTTCTTTAATAAGTTGAATTTACGAAACAGTACACTTAAAAAGAGGGAAACGGAGACCCTGTAGCGCCTCTTCCATGCTATAGGAGTGTAGTGTCAATATCAGCCGTCAAAAAATATTTTCAGTGATCCAGATAAATAAAACTCTTCCATGAAAGAGTTTTATTTTAAATCCAGATCAATGATTGTTGCAATGGACAGTTGAGATGGTGACTACACCCCAGTAGCGCAAAGGGGGCACTACAGGGACCCTAAACCCTAAAGAAAGGGGCGCTACAGGGACCTTGGACCTTAAAAAGAGACGAAGGGAGTATAAACCATGGATTGTGAACTAAAAGACCAATACTAAAGTAATAGGCATGACTCAAGATCATGTCGTGTTCCAATCATGTCACAATGGTTAACAGGTCGATACGAAAAATTAAATGATATTCATCCGTGTTCTTCTTGAATTATGCAAGTTTAACCCGTATTCCTCCTGTTTAAGTGTCGTATTGTCGATTGGTTTCATTCGTATTCATGTCAAAATAAAAAGAAGTCAACTCAAACCCTCGAGTTTGAGTCGTGTTAACAAATCATACTCCTCTTATCCAAAATTCTCACTCCTACATATGTGCACATAATTATGTTTAGGGTCTTGCTATTGTGAGCAATAAGTTCAAAAAAAAAAAAAAATTTATTCCAGTGCACCTTTTACATTTTTCAATACATTTACATTTACTTTATATACTTTTCAGACATTTCAACACATTTTTCACACCTAAACATAATCCCGCTGGACCTATTTTAGCATTTTCCTTGTGATTACTTCAGTACTAAAGTACTGCTCTTTAAAAAGAAGGAAAACAAAACCTTAAAAAATAGCAGTCATATATTATGGCATGACATATACCAAGAAATAAATTATTAATAAAAAAACACAAATTTATTACAGTAAAAAAAGAATAACACAAGAAAAGCGGTGGAAGCACTCAGCGAACCAATTTCCAATTCCCCCGGTTATCGCCATTTCAGTCGGGCAATCCATCCACATCTCATGCCAAAGTCAACTCCTCCCCCATAACCCACATCAGATCTGCCCTTCTTAGCTGTATACACCTAAGTTCCCAATTAAATTAACCAATAAAAAAAACTTATTACACCAAATCAAGAAACAGCTCTGTTCTTTCCCCCATCGCATTACACAGTTTTTGCCCAACATTTCTTTCAGAATGTATAGTATTGTATCCATAAGCTGGTCCTGACATCCTGACCGCCAAATCGGGAAAAAAAAAAAAAAATCAAGAGTATTGTATATTCTGTTCAAACTTACTGGTAAGTGCAAGAAGTACGGTTGAAAGAAATGGCCGAATACATCTTTTTGGGGTCCATGACAACTGAGCACTGGACGCCCTTGTTGAACTTGGGCTTCACCAGTTTCCCCAGCACAAAAGCTCTTGCTTGTACCGTGAAGTTCAATGTTAAAGGCACCGGTGCAGTGGGTGTGTTGTTTCGGCTACCCAAGTCCGAACCCCCTCCGTAAAGTGGGATGCCATTCCCCAGCAGCGTTATTGATACAGTTCTCTGGCTCCTCCTTGATTGATAGAAATTGTTTACCTACATGTATAACCCAAATGAAAAGACCTTAGGCTTGGGATAGTTGATCATATGCAATGTACGTGCATTTTATGCCTAAAAGGTCCTGCTACATTCACAAGGCTCCAGCTTACATATGAAGAATTCCGGCTACAAAAACCATTGTGTGGACCCTGCTCAAGGGCGTTGTCAGGACGTTTGGACAATGGGTTCAACTAGTCAGAAACAAGTTTGGCAGTAATAAAGGACAAATTAAGTTCATATTTTAAGGCGAACTAAGTGAAAAACCAATTGGACACAGACTTCATCATTAGAGATTTAGTCAACTCGACCATGTCACTTGACACCCCAACCCAACAATCCTCTGCCTTGCCCCAGCTCTTATGCACTCTCGGTTGCCTAATCTATTCGTTCCTTGGCGTTTCTCAAGTTTTTAGTATATTACATTCTGTGATTATGAGTGCATCGTGACAAGTAATTCGCACGATGAGGAGTTTGTGACCTGACTCGTGTGTATGTATGTATATATGTATGTATGCCAGTACGCTCAAATTAATTAAAAAAAGGTAGAAGAGAAAGAAGAATAGTGTTGGTGGTGGGGCTTACAGATCCGGAGGCCAAGGAAAGCTGAGTATAGAAGAGATTCAAGGGTGTGGATGATACATGGACCCCAAAGAAAGTACCAGTGTTTTTGAAAAGGAACTTGACTGTGGAGTTCATTGTCACCATATCCGTGGCCACCCCAGATGCATCACTCCCAGATTGGATCACGAAGCTTTCAAATGTAATACTCTGCAAAATAAATGAATAAAAATCAACACCAACCCAACACTCATTTACTTAATCAGAAATATTAACTGATTTATTTTTACCAACTATCTCAGAGTACATATGCAAATGTTTTTACCGATCTGAAAAGACCAAAACATTTCACCCCTCAGAGAAGTCGATACATCAAATTTCACTTCAACGCCTCAAATTCAAAATGATATTCCCATAAGTCATCCATATAATTGCATACTTTTGGTTAAGGGGCCCTGACCACAAGTCATGTCACTTTCACTTAGAGCAGGCCTTCAGCTACAACTCGAGCTACAGTCATTTTAGGCCCGCCAAAAGTCAGATCGGACCGAGTTTTCCTAGGCCTAAGCAACGTACTCACAGTCGTCACTTATTTGGCTAAAGTTGCAAAACATAATTGTGTGTCTACCATTGCATTATATGAAAAATATCAGATCTTGGCATTCGTTTGTGAATCGAATTGCAGAGCATCATAAGAACTTGGTAAAATCACACACTAATGTACAGTCCCTCGTCCGAAAATATTAGTCCATTTCCGAAAAAATCGTATAATAACAAAGTAAATATTTACTTAATTACTCCCAAAAAAATAAATGTTACTTCTATGCATGGATTATAAAAATTTTCCGCACCAAGTAAAAAAATTATTAAAATCTATCTTTAATTTGGTCCAAAGAAATTTAAAATATTATGTGCGAAACAATCGTTCTGTTTTATCCTAAAATAATTTGATTTTCTCAAAATCAACTAATAAAATTTTGGAATGGACCGATTATTTATCAGCAGACAAAGTACAACGAAATGGGAAAATGAATTTCTAGAGAGAGAGAGAGAGAGAGCGAACAAATCGACCTTCATAGTGACGACGGGTTTCTGATTCCGACTAGCACCCCACAACACCAACGAGAAGAAAGCAAACAAAACAAAGAAAGCAAGCACAAAGGCCAGAACGTAGCATCTTCGTGGGATACCTTTGTGGGCCCCGTCATCATCCAAGAGCCCCTCCTCTTCAATCGCTCCAAACTCATCCAACCACTCCTTCTCCCCTCCTCCTCCTCCCCCTCCACCCTTCCTAGGGTTCCGACCCGACAAGTCTGAATGCTTGCGCGACCCGCCACCACTCGGCTTCAGAGACCCGGAGAATCGGGTCGAGGACGAGTCGCGTGAGTGGCGACCGGGCGAGCCCATTGGGCTGAGGACGGGGGTGGACTGGAAAGAGTTCGCCGTCTTTTCGCCATCGTGGGACGGCGACTGGACGTAGTACACGGGGCGGCGCGGCGACCGGGTAGGCGACGACGGCGCTATGCTCGTCACCTCCGAGTCTGTTTTCGCGTGCCTCGACATTTCCCAGACTTTGTTTCTTTGTAGGAATAATCTCTCTATCGGCTGCTCTCAATCTTGTTGGGAAATTAGAGAAGCTCACAATTGACGAGTTTAGGTCCTCTCTCTCTCTCTAAAAAATGTAGTCGAGAATCTCAGATCTTCCAGCAGCACGATTAATCATGCGGTAACGAATTGTTTTTGGGTTGTCATATGCGTGGGAAGGTGAGGAGAGAGGACAGGAGAGCTTAATTTGGGGGCTTAGGGAAAATGCAAGGAGTTATTTAGGCCCTGTTCGTTTTTCAGTTTAGTTTTAGTTTTAGTTTTAGTTTTGATGACATCATCATTTCTCTCATTTCTCTCTCTATCTCTTTTCACTCATTACACCTGCTGACATCATCAAAACTAAACTAAACTATCTAACCAAACACAGAGGTTTAATCTCAAATGGTCAGCTGATCTTTAATTAATTATTTTTTTTATTGATATGTGAATAGTTGTTGGTTAATTTATGTTTAGAGGATGTTAAATGGGGTTTATTGTCAAACCCGGAAGGTAAGGTAGTAGTTAGAGCATCATTAACACATCTTCAATTCTTTATTCGTACTAGCAGTAGTAATTAGGAATGGTTGATTCAAGGAAAAAAAAATGGGTGCACTCTAATCATGTTTCAGTTTAATTCTTAAAAAATTTAAAGTAGAATTCTGCCTATGTTAATTTTGGAGACTCAGATTGTCCAAAGTGAATTTTCAAGATTTCTAATTTACATTTGTTTAGACGTTAATGTTAAAACAACATTTATAATTGTTACAATTTTGCGGTTGTGGGATTGACAGCCAATGGGCGTTGGTTAACAAAAATATATCATCTATTTTTAACAAAAATATTTCATCTATTTTTAACAAAAATATTTCATCTATTTTTAACAAAAATATTTCATCTATCGTCAACTCATCAGATGTCACGCCCGGAATTGACTTCCTCCTCTCTTCCAAGTTCCAACGGGCTTCCTGTGCAGATGGAAAGGGGCAGGTGTAGAGATTCTTCCTTGATTTCATTTGAGGAAGAAAAAGGTTTTTAATAAAATTTCTAAGAAAAAACTAACACCCCCCCAAGTGGTTTTTTTTTTTTTTTAAAAGGTAAAAAGTTTATTCAAGAAACTTGACAGTGGATACATCAAGTTGAGGGAAAGGGAAAGGGAAAGGGAAAGAGAAAGGGAAAGGGAAGGGAAAGGAATCTAACCAGTGGCGATTCTAAAATTTTCATCTATTTTACCAAAAAAAAAAAATTTCATACAGTATTAACAAAAATAACATGTTCTTCTCAATGAACATGACCAAAGAATCATTCAACCATTTATCTTCCATCCGGTTACGCAATCGGGTTTTATCAATTTCGTCGACGAAAAAGCTCTTTCGACGGTAAAGTTAACTTCACAAGTAGATAGACTAATGAATATGCATGATTCTTCTTCTTTGTGTCTACCATAGTCTTTGCAAGTTTCTCAACTCCTTCAACTCTGCAAAATCACCGTTAAAGCGGGCATCAACTATATAGTTTTGAAGTTGATTTTCAAGTGCCATAAGCTCTACCAGGGAAAAGTCATGTGGATAAAACCCGGCAAGATGAAGCGAAGCAATTTCTGTTTATCAATGGAAGAGAATAAATCACAAGGATTCAAGCAAACCACACAAAGAATCAACTCAGTACTTGTCTCTAAAAACCAATTTTTAAGCTCTTGAATTGCCCCCCTTTTTACCAAAACCACTATCCCATTATGTATTGAGATTATTAGTTGAAAATATAACCTCGCACGAGTAATCTAGCGCTCTGACAATACTAAAGAAAATTTACTTTATATCTAAATTTTTTTTTCAGTGTCTTTTTTAACCTCTCTCTCTCTCTCTCTTGTAATTCATTTTCAGGTTATAATAAAACTTGTGTTCAATTCTTGAACACATTTCGCACACAAGTTCAATCATTGGTATAAAAGCCTCATTCCTCTGATTGTGGGAGATTGAATTCATGGCGGATAATACTCGATCACAAGATGTAAAACATTTGGATGAATCCATTCGTAAGCTGTTAGAAGCAACCGAAAAATCGATTAAACGATTAACAGACGTCACAGATCGTCAAGTGGCGTCTCTAGAAGGATTCAATGATATGATGGAGGGAATCAAGAACCTAATCACCACTTTGAAGCAAAGTATGAACAAATTCAAGAAAATGTATCTTCTTTGTCATCTTCTCCTTTAGTACCTAACCCTCATCAGAATTTGGGGTAAATGAGAACTTTTCAACCAAAATTAGAATTTCCAAAAATTTTAAGGGAAGACCCAGTAGCTTGGGTTTACAAATGTGAGAAATATTTTGAATTAAATGCAGTTGAGGAACCCCAAAAATTACGCCTAGCTTCATTACATATGGAAGATAATGCTATGCATTGGTATAAATGGTTTGAGAAGTCCCACACTTTGCAAGCTAGGAAGGATTTTTCTAGGGTTCTACTCCTTTGGTTTGGGGACAATGGTTTAGAAGATGCTACGGGACAATTAACCAAACTCAGGTAGTGGACTACTGTCAAATCTTACCAAGAAAATTTTTAAGAATTGGCAACCAAAATCACAGGACTCACAGGGGAATTTTTCATTAGTTGTTTTGTTAGTGATTTGAAAGAGGACATAAAAGGAGTCCAAATGTTTCAACCAAGAACCATATCCCAGGATTGGCACGTTTGCAAGAAGAAACAATTGAGGCTGTGAACAAAAAGAATAGGGGCCCAATGAAATTTGTTTCCTCTTTCACTGCAGTACTACCAAATCCTCAAGATTTTGCTTCCAAAGCTGCAGAATCAAGAGGTTTGGTTAAAAGGTTAGCCCCCAAGGACTTTTATGACAAAAGGGCAAAAAGGTTATACTTTGGGTGTGATGAAAAGTACTTTAGAGGCCATGTGTATAAGAAAAAACAGTTGTTTATGATTAAAATAGATGATAATGAGGATGAATTTGTGGAAGCCCAACAAGAGATGATTCAAGATGACAGTCTAGAGGAGTTTCACATTTCAGTGCATGCCTTGTCAGGGGTCCAATCTTATATGACTATGAGGATCAAAGGGATGATAAAGAAAATTGAAGTAAACGTACTTGTTGATTCAGGTAGGACACACAATTCTTTGGATCCAAGTGTGGATGAAAGCACAGGGGCTAGGATCCAAATCACCAACCTTCTGACAGTTGTGTCAATCTGCAGATGGTAAAAGATGTCACAGCTCATGACCGACCTGGATGCTACGGAGTTCTATGATATAAGATAATAGATCATGCCATAATTTGCACAAGGCCTTTTAAAGCCGTGTGGGCGTCAACACTCGTTGGTACTTCACAGTTAAACGAGCTCACCCTGGCGCAATCCAAGGATGGGTGACCAACTGGGAAGTCCAAGGAGCTTGGGCAGCCAAAGCGGACAATATTGTGCAAGGCGGGGGCAGATAGTTACAAAAGATATGCATGGGCAGCCAAAGCGGACAATATTGTGCAAAGCGGGGGCAGATAGTTACAAAAGATCTGCAGTGGTCTATGCAGGGGGACTGATTTCAGTTCTGAGGTGAGGTCGCTTCCTTTTGGGGGTTGTGACATGATGCTAGGGGTACAGTGGTTGTCAACTTTGGGACCAGCGCTTTGAGATTTCAAGAATTTGCAAGTACAATTTTCAATTTATGGGAAAGAGCTTGTGCTCAAGAGGGACACTTCTACAGAAGTACAAATTGTGGATGCTAAGAAGAGGCAACACTTGCTCAACAAAAAGTCCCCAAGAGTGTTGGCACAAATGTGCAGTGGTACACCCGGATGTCATTCAGCTTTTGCGTGACTTTAATGATGTTTTTATGGAACCTAAAGGCTTACCCCTTTTAGGGCTTAGGACCACCAGATTCCACTTAAACCTGGTACTCAACCCCAAGTATTAGACCTTATAGATATCCCTATATTCAAAAAATGAAATTAAGAAGATTGTAAAGGAAATGATGGTAACTGGTGTAGTAAGACATAGTGTTTCCCGTTTCTCTTCACCAATTTTGTCAGTCAAGAAAATACAATACCTGAAGAATGTGTATTGATTATAGGGCTTTGAATAAAGACGCAATCAAGGACAAATTTTCCATTCCCATCATTGATGAGTTGTTGGATGAATTACATGGAGCAATATATTTTTCCAAGTTGGATTTAAGGTCTGGTTATCATCAAATTAGGATGAGCCCCAAGGATGTGGAAAAGACTGCTTTTAGGACACATGAAGGCCATTATGAGTTTTTGGTCATGCCTTTTGGCTTGACTAATTCTCCATCCACCTTTCAAAGTCTCATGAATGATGTGTTTAAGCCTTTTCTAAGGAAATTTATGCTAGTTTTCTTTGATGACATACTTATTTTCAGTAAGACATGGACAAATCATTTGCATCGTGTTTCTCTTACACTGGCTAAATTGAGGGAACACCAACTATTTGCTAAGATGTCCAAGTGTGCTTTTGGGTAGCAAAAAGTGGCATATCTCGGGCATGTGATAGATAGCCAAGGGGTGGGTGCTGATCCTGCAAAAATTGAAAGCATGGTAAACTGCCCTAGGCAACAATCCATCAAAGGTCTTAGGGGATTCCTTGGTCTCACTGGTGATTACAGAAGATTCATTAAGGACTATGAAAAAATATGCCAACCTCTGAATTTGTTGCTCAGAAAGGACGCTTTTGGTTGGTCTAAGGAAGCTGAGTTGCTTTTATTCAGTTCAAAACTGCCATGACCACAACCCTAGTTTTGATGTTACCTGACTACACCAAGCTTTTATCTTGGAATGTGATGCTTTTGGGAAAGGGGTGGGGGCAGTACTAATGCAGGATGGAAAGCCTATAGCCTTCTACAGTAAGGCCTTATCTACCACTAGCTTGGGACTTTCTACTCATGAGAAGGAGCTCTTGGCAGTAGTCATGGCTGTTACAAAATGGAGGCACTATCTGATGGGAAGGCAATTTCTCATCAAGATTGATCATCAAAGCCTTAAGTTTCTATTGGAACAAAGAGTAACCACTCTTATGCAACAAAAGTGGTTAACAAAATTGATGGGATTTGATTATGAAATCATATACAAGTCTGATAAAACTAATGTGGCAGTGATGCTCTGTCTAGAATGGAATAAAACTAATGTGGCAGCTGATGCTCTGTCTAGAATGGAAGAAGAAGTCCATTTGGTAGCCATGATTGTGGTACTTTGTAATTGGGTAACGGAACTTCAAGAGAGTTGGTTGCAAGACCAAGAATTGCAAAAAGTCATTGGTGACTTGCAGTAGGACCATACTAGTCACCCTTATTTTTCTTGGCAGCATCAGATGCTATGCTACAAATCCAGGTTGGTGGTGGGTAACTATCCTCCATTTAGACTTAAACTCATTCAAGAAAACCACGTTACACCAATTAGAGGCCAATTTGGGGTTGAAAGAACTTATCAAAGGTTGAAACAACATTTTTTTGGAAAGGGGTGATGCAAGTTGTGCTTCAGTTTGTGATATTTGCCAAAGACACAAAAATGGAATATGGCTTCTCCAATGTGGCTTCTCCTGGTTTGCCTCAACCGTTGCCCATTCCTGATAGGTTATAGAGTGACATCTCTATGGACTTTGTTCAAGATTTGCCTAGTTCTGGCAACAAGACTGTGATTTTTGTAGTGGTGGATAGGCTGAGCAAGTATGCCCATTTCCTGGCCCTTACTCATCCATACACTGCTACCACTATGGCACAAATCTTATTGATAATATTTTCAAGCTTCATGGTATGCCAAACTCTATTGTCTCTGATAGAGATCCAGTTTATACTAGCACTTTTTGGAAAGAATTGTTTAAAACTGCAAGGCATGACTTTATGTCTGAGTACTGCTCACCATCCCCAGTCTGATGGACAAACTGAGGTTGTAAACAGGTGTGTGGAGAATTATTTGAGATGTTTAACCAAAGACAGGCCCACAGCTTGGACTAAATGGCTCCCTTTAGCTGAATGGTGGTACAATACCACTTTTCATGTCTCCACTAGGGCCACACCATATAAGGCTTTGTATGGTCAAAAACCTCCAAACTTGATGCACTATGTTCCTAGGGGTACTGTAGTTGCAGCAGTAGATGTCCTGTTGCAAGATAGGGCCACTATTCTCAAATTGTTCAAGAAAAATTTGGCTATATAGGATGAAACAGTTTGCAGACATGCACATGTCAGAGAGGGTGTTTGAGGTAGCTGGTTGGGTTTTCCTTAAGCTACAGCCTTTTCAGTAAGTTTTTTTGGGTAAATCCTTTTAAGCAAGTTTCTATAGCTTTTCGACAAAATGCTAAGTTGGCTGCAAAGTATTTTGGTCCCTATCAGGTTGTGTAGAGGGTGGGTCCAGTAGCTTACAAACAAAACTGGAGCTTCCTTCTCACTCCAATTAAGATCCATCTAGACTTCCATGTTTCTCCATTGGAGAAAAAGATTGGAGATGGTGTTGTGGTTCAGTCTGAGCTGCCTCTTACTAGGGAAGATGGTCAATTGCAGCTTGAGCCTGTGGCTATTTTAGATAGGAAGATGGTTAAACGACGTAATGCCAAGTTGGGTGTTTAAAGGTGAAATAGCTTGCAGACATGCACATGGGGTGATTGGGTTTTCCTTAAGCTACAACCTTTTAACCAAATTACTTTAGCTTTTCGACAAAATGCCAAGTTGGCCCTAAAGTATTTTGGTCCCTATCAGGTTGTGCAGCGGGTGGAGCTACAACCTTAAGCAAGTTACTGTAGCTTTCGATGGAATGACAAGTTGGACGAAAAGTATTTTGGTCCTTATCAGGTTATGCAGAGGGTGGGTCATGTAGCTTACAAACAAATTGGAGCTTCCTTCTCACTCCAAGATCCATCTGTCCACGTTTCTCTGCTAAAGAAAAAGCTTTGAGATGGTGTTGTGGTTCAGTCTGAGTTGCCTCTTATTAGGGAATATGGTCAGTTGAAGCTTGAGCATGTGGCTATTTTAGATAGGAAGATGGATGAAGGACGAAATGCCGAGTTGGGTGTTTGAGGGTGAAACAGCTTGCAGACATGCACAGGTCAGAGAGGGTGTTTGAGGTAGGTGATTGGGTTTTCCTTAAGTTACAGCCTTTTAAGCAAGTTACTGTAGCTTCTCGACGGAATGCCAAGTTGGCCCCAAAGTATTTTGGTCCCTATTAGGTTATGCAGAGGGTGGTTCCAGTAGCTTACAAACAAACTAGAGCTTCCTTCTGGCTCCAAGATCCATCCAGACTTCCACGTTTCTCTGTTGAAGAAAAAACTTGGAGATGGTGTTGTGGTTCAATCTGAGTTGCCTCTTACTAGGGGAGATGGTCAATTGCAGCTTGAGCCTGTGGCTATTTTAGATAGGAAGATGGTTAAAATACGTAACAAGCCTTATACTCTAGTCTTGGTTCAATGGTCTAATGCCATCCCTGAAGATGCTACATGGGAGAATTGGCATGACTTGTATTAGAGATTTCCTCACTTTCAACATTAAGGACAAGGTTGTTTTCAATGGGCGGGGGGGTAGGCATTTGGGGTTTAATTGTAATTGTTGTAATGATCAAGTGGTCTAGAGAGTAATTACTGAGATTGAAGTCATTTTGTTTGTTTAGTTTGTTAAGCCGCTATTATGTGAGAGAAGGGGGATATAAGGCTGTTTGGGAGTAGCAGAAGGGGGTCTTCGAATGTATGCTTTTGTCTCTTCTATCTTCTGTAATTCTCTCTCTCTCTCTCTCTCTCTCTCTCTCTCACATAATTCATTTCCAGTTGATAATAAAACATGTGCTCAATTCTTGAACACATTTCACACACAAGTTCTATCAGGAGAAGAGGATTCATTTCCAGTTGATAACAAAACCTGTGCTCAATTTTTGAAAACATTTCAAACACAAGTTCTATCAGGAGGAGAGGTTACGAGAGAGAGAGAGAGAGAGAGAGAGAGAGAGAGAGAGAGAGAGAGAGAAAGAGAGAGAGAGAGAGAGAGAGAGAGAGAGAGGTTCGGTTTGTATAGCTCTTTGTTTTGTGTTATCACTAAAACACCACACAAGTTAAGACTTAAGAGTACTTGCAACAATTTTGGATTGAGAACATTCTGAATGCTAGAACCTTACTATCACCACTTCACAACCACCAACTACTTTCCACCAAAGCACATTATGAATATTTTAATCTATAAAATTGAGAAATTTCTCAATCTTTTTTGAGTGAAATTAATCTCAATGTAAAAATTCAGTGTCACCACTCCACAATATAAGAGTTGACAACTTAGGTTTTGGATATTTTCTAGCTTTCTGCTATTATCTGACAGAGATTTGAAGACTCCTCGCTGGTTTCTGACTTTCGTGGGGTTGTGTTCTGGCTTGATAGATTCTCCTGGTTGTGAAAAATGTATTTTGGGTATTCCATTGGACTAGAAGTGCTATGCAATTATGGAGAGGAGGAGGCCACATGAATGCTAATTGTGCCTATACTCATAATCATAAATTATCCTAATTTCTTTGAAATCTTTTTAGCTTCCAATGATATAAACTCCGATTGTAAACGGTGCGAAGCATATGTTGTTGTCTCGAAAGTAGAAATGTCATTTTTTTCGCTTTCCGTTTATTTATTCTATTTATGTCCGGAATTTCAGAGATACAAAATATATTTGTAACAAGCAAGCTCTAAAATATTCGGCCAAGAAACCTTTGGCCCAACAACATCAGGAGTGCAGTTATGCGCCAAGAGAAAAGAGATGAGAAAGTAACTATTTTAGCAATACTGACTTTTGCCACTGAAAAAACAGTAAGTCTAAACTATTTGGGCTACGAAATAACAGATATTGGGGGCTTTCAGTCATTAGAAGCCGCCTGGTTTCAATTTCTGACTTATTCTCAAAACTGACTTCTCATTTTCTCATAATACATCATTCAAAAAGCCATTTTAAGCCAGTTTATGACTTAAGTCAGGAATTAGAACAAGGCAACCTTAAAGATTAGGAGGCCTTGTAAAGTTTGGAAGTCCTTAGATAGCACAAAGGTCCTAAAGTGTTTAGTGACCAAATCAACCCAACTACTACGACCTTACATCCAAAAAAACTGCTATAACCTTAAATCATAGCTGATATAATAAATGAAATAAGTTGTCACCAATGACTATTCAAACGGAAGTACAGCTCGATTATTATGAAAGTAAAGCTCAAATTTCTATTCAAAGTACTGCCCAAATGCACGAAAAAAGAGAGAAGAAGTTGTACACGTACGGAACCATGAATCAGAAACTAGTTCACAAAAGGCGTAAGACGTTTTCAGTCCCGCGAGAAGATCTCCTCGTGATCGTGCAACCCAAATTTTTTCACCTAAAGGCAGGCACCAGCTGAAAATTATGTTTCCTTCTTCCTAAGTATACTCCACTATAAACGAGAATTATTGTGAACAAGAAGTGACACAGCAAGCTTGAAAATTCTGCAGCAATTTGTATTTGTCTTCGTACCAGGATTCCAACCTCCACGAGCATTATTCCTACATTAACAAAGTCAATACACTTTAGAGATTACAATACCTTTTCTGTATTTCAAAATCTTTAAGATTCCATGACAAGGATGGCAGCAATATCAATTTTTTTTTTTTTTTTTTGGATTTTGGTTTAGATTTTGTAAAACTAATTCCCCTCGAACATATTATTGTTCCTAATTTCTTACCCACACCCATAGGTAAGTCATGTATCCATCTAATCCTAGGTTACAAACTTACATGGATGATTCTAAATCTAGCAAGTACCAGTGTCCGATACACGATAGAAAGTTATGCGTATGGTATTTGTGTTCCACATGTTACGTTTGAGTCATTTGACATTCACGTAATGAGCAAATTTCATAATTTCAATGTAACATGAACTATGTATAGAACTCCTATAGAAGGCCCCAAGACATCTTCTAAGTACCACTTATCCCAGAAAAAGAAATGAAATATACAAAGGAACATGAATATTTGATGGGTCCCAATGTCCTTGACTCTTTGTTAGGTGAATTTGATACTTAGAAACTTACTCACTAAAGCCGATGCATAAACACGCCCAACATGCGTACCTGAGTCCAGGTAACATATATGATAATTAACGACTAATTTTTTACCCTATATGCATTTAAGGTTGACTTTGGAGAGGTTAAACAATGGCAATACATTCAGAGGTATTGCATTCTAGATGCTAGTTGCTACACAATGTGCTAACAAAATTCTTAAGCAGGGTACAGATATAGCAAAGCTTCAAGTAGTTCTCTCATTTCAAACCAAAAAAAAAATCATCGTGTCTCAGAATCTTAAAAATATCACTCTCCCATCATTTTAAAAGGGCAGTGAACATTCAAATTCTGCTGTAAAGCATTTACCGTTGAGAGTAATGATAAACATCAGATCGGATATACTATGATTGTGCATGGATAATTAGTATAATTGATGCAACTCATAGCTATACTTTCTCTGACTTGTTACATGAGTCACCAAATACGCATTTAGCGTAAACAATTGCTTACTCCTGTGATGTTACTCTTAATAGAGGGATTAAATTTGCTTGTTTATAGATACAACAGTAGCAATTCTTTCTACTACGTGGAAATAGAAACGAGCAAAAAGAAAAGACTACTGATTGTTATTTTAACTAACATGCAAAAAATCTATAGAAACTGAAGAGAACTACTTAAATATGAGTGAGGAGGGAGCCTTCCAGTCGTTCGTGAGAAATATGCTTGTGCCAAACTTTTTCCCAGCATCCGCTACAAAATCCGGTGGCATGTATGTCAAAACCAATTCCTTCATGGCAGCCAAATGCTTCAATCCATCAAACCTTTTCAGTTTTCCACAACCTCTAATTTCCATTTTTTCAAGTTTGGGCAAGCCACCTTCCTCCACCCACCACTGCTCAAGATTTTCTAACTTCCACATTTTTAAGACACGTAGTTCACAAAAGTTTCCCAGAAGATATTCCATTTTCTGCCCTGCATAAGAGCCTGCCAAAAGGCTAAGGATATTCAGCTGCGGCAATTTTCCTAGCAGCTGCACCTCATCTTCTGAGTTGTGACATCGACAATGCAAGGCTTTTGAGGTTTCGTGGAAGTTTACCTATGTCATCTTTAATCACTCCAAACAAGGATAAGCTTAAAAGAGACTGATGGTCCTTCAGTTTAATCCCGAAGAAGATTTCTAAAGGTTGACCAAATGGATCTCTTGATCTCAACTTCAAGGTTCATAGCTTACCAAGTCCAGAGATGCAATTCATTGTCTCTTCTACTAATTTTGAATGGCATGTCAGTCGCAGTTTCCTAAGGCCTGTCAACCGGTTAAAACCGTATTCATTGGGGTGCTTGGAACTGCTTTGGAGCCCCATCAAAGTCCGAAAGTTTGTCAAAGGCTCTTTTGATGGCTTAGGAATGGACACCTCATTCATATAGAGATGTCGAAGGTTCTTTGGCTTCCACACTGAACTCGGCAAAGTGGTTATATTTGTATACTTCAAATCTAAAGTCTCCAAACATGGTAGATCCCCGATGGATGCCGGGTATGAATATAGGCCGGTCCATCGCAAACCTACGTACGTTAGATTTTGCAACTCACCCAGCTTGTCAGGTAGCACAGGTCTGTAGATACTCTCTATACCAAACACCTTCAAAAATACCACACTCGCCCTATTCATTATTCGTTCAAGCAACATCTCAATGTCTCTGTTGGATGTGTTACGCTCTTGGATTTCAAACGAGACCCCTCAACAAGCCACAAGTGCAACAACTTTCGTATTGGGATCTCGTGCAGCTTCGGAAAGAGAGCCAAATAGAGGAAACAAGGCCTTAACACATACTGTAGTTTATGGTAGGTTAAAGCTAAAATACTCGCGAGAGGTATTGAATGATCATCTTTACCATAGAGACGTGAAAGATGATCGATTACACTTGACCACTTACTTAATTCCATGGTTGAAAGTACTCCTCCTAATAGTACAATCGTAGGAGGCAAACCACGACATATTCTCAGGATTTCCAACCTCAAACTATTTGAAATATTTTCTTCTGGTGTTCCTAATTTTACCTTGTTCAAGAACAACACCCACCTATCCTCATCTGTTAACCTCTCCAGAAACACTGGCAAACTCCATGGGTCAACCTGAAATGCCACATCAGCCTTACGAGTAGTGAGGATGACCCTACTTCCATTCGCCATGTCCGCAAAGGCACGGACAAGCTTGAGCCATACATCAACCGTTGGTACGTCATCCAAGACTATTAGGAACTTGAGCTCCATGAAAATCTTGAAAACCATCTCAAACAGTTGGTTTTCACTCATGAGCTCAACGTTCACTAAACTTATGGGAATATGTGCAATTATCATTAGTAGTAGATCTTTATCAGTGAAGTCTTTCGGAACATGGATCCACACACGGCACTGGAAATGCTGGCGAATGTCGAGCTTGTTATAAACCTTCTTAGCTAGAGCAGTCTTCCCAAGTGATTCATGGCTAACTAGTGAAATGACTCTGAGGTTATCCTCTTCGTTGTTGATAAGTCGACTCACAAGTTCCTTATCGATGTCTCCACTTCCAATAAGTACGTCTAGCGTTTCATCATAATTGTGCCAGGAAGAGTTGCTGTGCCTTTTAACATTTCCCAAAGCTTGAGGAGCCGAATTGACGATGTTGCCCGTTTTTTTGAAATTTACTAGATACAGCTCTGATTCTCTTTTCCATTTCCCTCATTTTGCAGCTCAACTGTATTTGGTTCCACGGCGCAAACGCCGATAAGGTCATTTTAGTAATCTTATTAATGACACCCTTTTGCCTCCAGTGTGTTGTCTTTAGGTGGAAACTCTCAGTGATGAATTCTGCAGAGTACAGAATCTGAGGAAGGTCATGAGCCATTAAGGTCTTGCTACTGGCATTCTCTGGTTCAAGGAAGGTCAAACTCTGTTCAAGCTTCTTGACAATTTTATCCACTTTCTATCTTAGTGGTGCAAACAAAAATCTATCCTCTGCAATTAGTTGCAACTTGTGTAAAAGAATTATAATGGGCACGTCATCCGCCATAGTTTCCCTCAATCTTTTATTCCTGCAATTTATCAAAAAGCCACAATTACCAACTGTGGATTAATCAGGTACAAGAAACTAACATGATCAAAATTAATCATAGTTTCTATTTATCAAACTTTGAAACGGTGTAAAACCATCATTGGTGCCCCCAATCATATATTGACATCGCATGCCCCAATCATATACCTTCAAATTTCCTTGCATGGTTAGTCGAGGATACATTCTAGGCAAACAAAATTTGGCCACGCAACTTCTTTTGATGGTCATAGATGAAATGAAACTTTGCTTTGATGACACAATCTTTTGAACTCAAAAATCAAATATATTTGTAATTAAGGGAAAAGCAACAGAAGAGTAACTTGCATAGATACCTAATATATTTTAGGAAGCAAAATTGTAAAAACTTGCATGATTAGCTAACATGAACTTTGGTGGTTAGATATGATTGTCACTTTTCATTTCTGTGGGTTCTTTTTTCCAAGTCGAAGGGAATAGAGAAAGCAGGAGGTGCAATTTCCAGCGGCAAGACTCAAATCCTACGCATCGCGCATTGTAATACAATGCCCCAACCAGGCAAACCCCTTGGTCTCTCAATACCGCCCTTGAGCTTGGTTCTAATGGAGTTCGATAATTCAAAGTCCCCTATTGATCAAAAGCCTCCGTGAATATGCTGTATGGCGAAAACACTATACCATATGGCATAATCAATTGACGAAAGACATTTCCTATTCAAAAACATGATTTTCCAATCTGAAATAATCAAGTTTTTATCAAGTCTTATGCTCTAGATATGCTCGTACTTCATTTTTGTCGAAAATCGAAATTTCAAACTGTTTACAGATTGAACAATACCGCACGGCACTCCATTTGTACCGCACGGTAAACATGGAGTACCGTACGGCTCTCTGTTTTAAATTCAAATTTTTTAAATCATTTTCTTTTAAAAAATAGTTTGAAATTACGATTTTCATTTAATTATTTGCTGTTATTTCGATAATTATGCTATTAGTTCATTATTGTTATTTATCTTGCAATGATTAGTTGTTTATTTGAATAAAGTTTAGCATTAAAATGTTTTCGAAAAATCCCGCAAATATTTAGTAAAGACCGATTTTTAATCGGGCGAACGGGGTGCCTTAAAAACCTTCTCCGTTCGTAACCTGGCTCCCGAATCCAAAAATCTCTGGTTTTCAAATTCATTTTCAGTGGAGGGAGAGTCACATTATTTTCAAAATCATTTTCAAAACGGTTTCTCAGGTGTTAAACCATTTTCTGAAATAAAAACCTGGGTGGCAACTCTATTTTCAACATAACAAGTTTTTCCGGTGGCGGACATCCACAAAATGGCGACTCCGCTGGGGATTCTCAAATTAATCTCTGATTTGGTCATTTTTATACTCATGAACTTCCCAAAAGCTTGTCAAAACGAAAATGCTTCGCGCTATCGAAGAAAGGAATGGTGGACTAACAGGGCCTCGCCCGACCTTCCTGACTGGAGCTTTTTGGGTTGTTTGTTTGTGTAAAGATATCATAGAATAGATTAATTTGGAGGGCCAAGCTTGAAAAATATTTGTGGGATTTCTTAAAACAATTTTATTGCTGAACTTGCATTGCACGTGCATCGATGTAGGATAAGCCCCGCTGCTGCGTCTTGGTTACCCTACCCAGTTTGCTGGTGTTAGGACATCCCAAGATGCTCAGCAACCCTGGACCGTGATGAGTCAGTCTGCCGCTTGACATTTGCCATGCAGTACACTTGGCACTTGGAGGCAAATATTGGCTCTAGTCTGGAGGACCCCCTAAACCAAAACCGGCCTTTGCATATAGTAAACATAGAACCTTCCAACCTAGGATAAGGACCCATTAGGATTATGTGATATATCATGTTAACTGTTTACTGTTTTGTTTGCTTGTATTGCATGCATGTACATGGTAGTTTTCACCCTAAATTTTCACTTTCCCTCCACAGTAATAAAAAGGATTATCCCAATAATCGGACGCCCTGTTGGGGATACAAAATCCCCTTTTTCAAAATATATGCTGCAATTGGCTCTTTTCCTCTAAATAAATTGAATGTTTTATTTCTTTTATCAGAGTTTGTAACCAAAAATGGGTGATCGTCCCGGAAGCAAGAAGCAAGCAAGAAGCTCAGGTCTACCTTTACCATCCATCACGGTGCACCGGTGAGGATACTTGAGGAAGTGGGGCAAGAAGATATCGGGAATGAGACTCCAGATAAAGACAAGTTTGAGGAACTACTTCACCTGCTGGTCATGTCTGATCAACCAGGACTAACCCTCCAATGGCATGATGCGGAGAACTCTGTAAACGGTCAAGGTTGGGAATTCCACTTTCTCGAAGATGATGAGTCCAAAGACATCCCCGACAAAATCACTATCATGGTGGAACAAGAAAGTGAGGAAGAAGATTCATAAGTTATGCCACCAATCAAGTACTTCCAGCCGGATGGTAAACCAGTCTACTACTTTCAAGACCCAGTGACAGGACACAAGTACTGGGACAGATGTGACTGTGAAGTCTGCTATCAGGATTGTCTCATTCACAATGATGGTCTGTCTCCTCAACAGCTCAAGGAAATGTATGCCATGGAGAATCCGCCGAAGCAGCCAGAACCAAACAATGAAGAGATGCCAGATGAACCAAAACAGTCCACTCCAAAATGCTCTCTAGCAAATCCAGCCACTAAGACAGATGAAGAATCAGCAGCACTCCAGTCTTCAACAAGCCTAGCCCTGCAGGGCCTTTTTTGGGACTGTCAAGTCCATCTTTTGTAGCTCAAGTCTGTTCGAGCTTTATCGAGTCAGTCTGTACTTTTCTTTATTGAGTCAACTTGTACTTTTCCTTTATGTCAATTGAGTCAGTTTGTACTTCTGTTATGTTGAATTTCCTTTTGTTAGAGGAAAAGAGCCAAAAGTTGTAGTCCCGAACTACGTCACGACCTGATTCCTCTAAAATGGGGATACGTAGGCAACCCTTAAAAAGGTTCGGCCTTTGTTTTGCAATGATCTTTCAAATAAACATGGGTATTCGAATATATCCAGCAGAGCACTGAAAATTGGGGCAATCCTTTCGAAGACTGTGGTTTCTTTAGTAGATATTGCACCATGCATCATTCTTTCATCTGTACATAAACTCTTTTTCAAAACATGTACAAATTTTTGCACTAGTCACTAAGTCAATTTTCTTTCTACCATAAGTTTTAATCATTGGTAAGAGCGAGAAGAATACTATACCTAGTTGGACTAGAACTCCCAAGCAGCAATTAATTCAAACTGAGTCAAAAATAGTACAGTCAGGTTCAGCTGGTCCTTCAGATATGTCGAAAGCTCACGAGACAGCAAACAAGAATGAGGTTGAGGCTTTCAGGTTGGCCATGGAAGAACAACGAGTACACAATGACAGTCAGATGGATCAGTTACTACTTTTGATGCAAGAATTGATCGCTCGAGACAGACCACCACATGGCCCAAGGGAGCAACCGTCGCCTTCTCCGCAAGAAAATCCAGACTTAGAAGCAATGATGGCTAAGATCGCAAAACTTGAGGAGTCTTTCCAGAAACAAGAGAAGGTAGCTGCCACAGGCGTCGATATAGATAAGTTGTGCCTATTCCCTGACGCCAAGCTCCCATGTATAGCTGCCATAGGCCTGGGATAAGTTCGATGGAAGCGGAGATCCAAAAGCTCATCTGCAAATATATGTGGGCACTCTGACAGGACTAGCATTGCAGTGGTTTCTGAATCTAGACATTTCGAAGAAAGGAAGTTGGGAGGATATTGGGGCAGCCTTCATGGCCTAGTATAATTACAACATCCAGCTTGAGATGACTATTCGGGAGTTAGACTCAACGAAAATGGGGGCAAATGAGTCTTTTGCTGACTTCATCAAAAGGTGGAGAGGAAAGGCATCTCAGATGTTAGATCGGCCCACAGAAAAGGAACAGATGAGGATCATCACGAAAAACTTAACACCGGATTTTGCAAAGCACTTGGTGGTTTTTTCAAACCACCACCGACTTCAAAACTTTCTACGAAGTAGGCCTTGCTGTCGAAGATGCACTCCGAACTAGCATATTTGAGAAAGGAGAATTCACCAGCTCCAAAAGAGTCTACTCTGGCAACAACAATACCCTGTTCGGAACCAACCAATACAACCAAGCCCAAACCAGCTCCTCAAATTCCAAACCAACCAAAACCGAGCCGGTAAACCAGATAACAATCCAACCATCCCGGCCATTGAGAAATTTCTACCAAGTCCCTTTTCCCTTGACCACAGTCTACAGAAAGCTCCTCGAAAGAGATGTTATCAAGCCGTTCAAACCTCAAGAGCTACCCAAAGTAATTCCTCCACACCATAACCCAAACGCCTTCTGCGCCTACCACCAAATGCCCGGTCATCACACCAATAATTTTGTTTGTCTCAAGCACAAAGTCCAAGACCTCATTGAAGATGGAACCATCACACTCCCTCAAAAGCCCAACACTGACTCCAATCCCATGCCTGAACATAAGCCCAAAGTTCAAATCAACCAAATCTCCCTCAGCTCCACTTCAAATGACCCAAGCTCCATTAAATTTGGCCCAAGCCGATACATCATACTAGCCACCGAGCCAAAACCAATTGTTCCCGTGCCAGAAGACCTCATAGTCTGTTTCTTTGAAGGTATCAAAGCAGAACAAAAACTTAAATGGGCAGATATCGTGGAAGATGAAGAGTGGGCCATTAATGATGAAGATTGGGAAAAACTCTGCCAAGAGCTAACCAATCCTCTTCACGGATTCTCACTTGAAGAATTTAGCGAGCCAGAGGATGTGCATATTCAGAATGGGACCCAAGTCAGTTTATTGTCTCAGATTCTCACGCCAAGTCGGTTGTTGCTATACCAATAGATTTATGTATCTGTCGGATTGATAAGGTCGTGTGCATCGCAGGCATGGTGCATACTCTCGAATATGTCAAGCCAGACGAGCATGAAGATTGGCGAGAAAGATGGGAGGCAATATGTGCCAATCCTCTAGATCCAGTTTCGCTCCCCGCACTGTTTGAAGAACCTGGAGATATATGGAATCGAACACTTGGCGAAATTTATCGTTGGATCCCCGGCAATAATCCCCCAGATAATCTGATATCACCCTCACTCCCTGGGGATGAAGATCATTCTGCCATAGAAACTGTTTTTGGTGATCATGATTGGTTCCCTCAGGCCTATATTATCGAGGAATCCCTACCCCGGCCGTCTATGCCATTTCCTCCTCAGCCTGATGTTTCAGTTTTAATAACTGATTCCATGGATGCCTTCTGGAGCAAAGGAGAGGTGGTCCACATTCGGGTCGACAATGATGAAGTGTGGACCGTCAACAAGGCCATGTTGGATGAGTTGATAAGCCCCCAATATTGTATATATCCGGGGCTTATCTAGCTTTTTTTGCTCACACACGCACGCGATTTCGCGCTTTATATGGTTGATATGCGGGTAGTGGTGTGTTTTTGTAAGTACAGGTAAAGCATGGAAAATGAGCCCTTTTTGCGCCTTGAAAGTCGTGCCGCCGAGGGCCCCATGCTCCATGGCACGCCAACACCGGGCCTCACGAGCCACGACATGACGATTCGGCCGAGGCCCGGGGATGCAAAAAAGTTGGTGCTTTGAAGCCGTTCTTTTCGTTACCAAAAACTCCCGGTGGGGTCCGGGGGTGAACAAGCACTCACGAGACCAAGGATCATCTCCCCCGAGGGTCACATGATCCATTTGAGTCCATTGGAAGAAATCCGGAAGCATGCAATTCAAGCAGAGTGATCAAAGGAATGAAATTCAAGCTTAGGAGAACTTGGATTGATCCAAAGAAAGTTGGATTGATCCAAGTTTCATCAAAATTCCAACAGACCTTTTTGGATCGATCCAAAGAAAGTTGGATCGATCCAACTTCACAAAAACTCCCCAGCAACTTTCTTTGGATCGATCCAAAGAAAGTTGGATCGATCCAACTTTGGACGAAACTTCACCAGAGCAGTTTGGATCGATCCAAACTCATTTTGGATCGATCCAAACATCATCAAACAGCCAAATTAATTCACTTTATGTACATGCTATTAATGGAAAGTTTTTGGTTTTGTGAGAGCTTTATTAGATCTTTTGTAGAGAGAGAAGGGGAAGACTATATGTTGGTCTCTCCTCTCTTCTTCCCACTACTTCATCTTTTATTTTCTTTCTTAGTTTTTAGGCTCTCCCCTCTCTCCTCCATTAGAGAGTTTTGGAAGCTCTCTCTCTCTAGATTTCTCACGTAAGTTTATTTCTTCCATTATTTTGTCGTTCATTAATGTTGTAGCTCGGACTTAGATTGTTCTATCTATCAAGTTTATTTTTGTTCTTGTTAAGTTTATCATTTACTTGTCTCTCTAGCTATTTTCTCCTAAAGATCCTAGTTCTAAACCTTGTTAGTGATTTTCTCAAGTATTAAAGTGGTAGGCTAACTTAGTATCTTCATTAAAATCAAGTTTATTTAGTCACTTGTCATGTTCTTTATTTCCTTTATAAAAATAGGCATGTTTTCCTTAGTAATTACTGAGTAGTCGTTATAGGCTCGGTCATCGGGTGATTAGCACCCCGTGGCTTAGGTTGATTCACTCTCCTCGCCTTAATGTAAACATTGCATGTTAATCAAAGAGTTAGGATTAATTTTATGTATCAAAATTTGGATTTGTTAATCCCGTTGATCACACGTAGCCAAGGGCTTGACCACTTGGCACGTGTGATGCTTCGGGCGATGTCAATCAAAATGTTTGTATAAATGGCACAAGAATCCTACTCTTTGAGTAACACCATTTCTAGTTGAAAGAGTTTAATTATCAAATCTTCCGCTCGGGGTTGTTTAACGACGTCCCCGAGCCGGTTATTTAGAGGAGAACGAATCGGCCTAAGACATTGGTGTTATGAACCCCTTGACTTAGCCTTGTTTTATTTAGTCTTTTCAAATTCCTCGTCATTCACGAAGTTAAGTGAATTCCACCCACAAACTCCAAACGCCAAGTTTGCCGCTTTAAGGCTAAAACCAACATTCGCGAAACAATACTCACGCTCAGCGCATTCGGTCTCTGAGGACTCGACCCGGACTTCCGGATATTATGCTGCCGCCGGCCTAACCCTACGCTTGGGGAATCAATATTGGAAAACAATCCAAGGGCGCAAGCATGAGTCATTCTGGCATGACCAAGAAGTGAAAGATCTGGGGAAAAAGATGGAAGCTGTCGAAATCGGGAAACGAAAAGTCAAGGATAGTCTAGCAAATTTTTGGTCTGTGGATGTTGATACAGAACAGAAGTTGGAAGTCATCAAGGTTGGGAAAACTCAAGGTCAACGAGTTTTCAGACTTTTGGGATGAAGAACAACAACCATGGGAAGAAGCAGTCAACCGAGTAACAAGAAGCGGTCGGATTTATCAACCTGTTAACCTGCAAAGGGGCAATCCCTCTAATCATGCTCAGGCTGAGGCATTAACTTGGGACGACCCTATCCAAGAAAATTCGATTCAAAGTAGCCCAAAAGTTGTCACTCAAATGCCAGAAGTTGTCACTCAACCACCACAAAGAGTCCCCGTGGCGATAAATGATCCCATCTGGAAGCAACTTGAAAGAACTTCAGCATCAGTATCCATTTGGGGGCTGCTTTCCTCATCCATGGAACACCGTCAAAAGCTGATCAAGACCATGTCAAATATGGAAGTGCCGCCTAACACTCCCCCCCTGAAACATTGGAAGCATTGCTTGCGCCAAACTGCACAAAACATGTTGTGACGTTCACTGAGAAGAATCTGCTGCCAGAAGGAGCCGGTCACAACAAACCCTTGCATATTACCATGAAATGTATAGGGAAGTGGGTCCCTGTTGTTCTTCTAGACAATGGATCAGCTTTAAATGTCTGTCCTCTACGCACTGCCTACTATTTAGGGTTTAAAACCAAGGATTTCCAATCATCGAACCTCGAAGTACGTGCCTATGACAATACGCACAGGGACGTGATTGGAGTTGTTCATAGGGAGTTATCAGTGGAGGATTTCAAGTCTAACATTGAGTTTCACGTACTCGACATTCCTTCATCTTTCAACTTGCTGCTGGGTAGACCATGGCTTCATCACCCGGATATTATGGCTGTGCCATCTTCTCTGCATTAGAAAGTTCAGCTTGGTCTGGCCACAGGGACTCTAACTATCTATGGGGAATCCAGAATTCGCCCTCATGTTCCTGATAACGCCCATGTGCTTGAGATCGCACATGGAGAAGATGTCGCTCTCAGAGGATTCTCTTTTGATACTGCTGGGGCAGTTCTCACTATCAAGATGGATGGAGATTTCTCAATAAGCTCTACAGTCATCAAGATGATGAGGAAGATGGCTTACATGTTGTAAGAGGGGAAAAAGGGGATTTTGTATATCCATGCTGAATGACTCATCCAACATGGCCTTGTTGACAGTCCATACTTCATCATTATCGATCTGAATGTCGACCAGCTCTCCTTTACTCCAAAAGGCATCCACTGAATCAGTTATCAGAACTGAAACATCAGGCTGAGTAGGGAATGGTACAGACGGTCGGGGTAGGGATTCCTCGATAATGTAAGCCTGAGGAAACCAATCGTGATCACTAAAAACAGTTTCTATGGCACAACGTTTATCTTCTTCGGGAAATGGAGGTGATATTAGATTACCCAGAGAATCATTGTCAGGATCCAACGCTAAACCTTGCCAAGTGTCCTAATCTCTAGGTTCTTCAAACAATGCGGGGAGTGAAACTGCACAAATTGCCACCCATCTCTCCCACCAATCTTCTTGCTCACCTAGTTCGACATATTTGAGAGTATGCACCATGCCTGCAATGCACGCGATTTTATCAATCCGACAGATATAGGAATCTGTAGGCACAATGACAGTAGGCTTGGCATGAGAGTCTGAGACAATAAACCAACTTGGGTCCCATTCTGAATTTCGCCAACTTCTAGCTCACAAAATCTTTCGAGCGAGAATCCTTGAAAGGGATTGGTTAGCTTTTGGCGGAGTTTACTCCAATCCTCATCATCCATGGCCCATTCTCCTTTTTCTGCGATATCAGCCCATTTAGGTTTCTGTTCTGGTTTGATACCTTCAAGGACACAGACTCTGAGATTCTCTGGCACGGGACCAATTGGTTTTGGTTCGGTGGAGGGTATGATATATAGGCTTGGGTTAAATTTAGTGGAGTTTGGGTCATTTGAAGTGCAGCTGAGGGAGATTTGGTTGATTTGGGCATTTGGTTTGTGTTCAAGCATGGGGTAAGAAATAGTGTTGGGCTTCTTAAGAGGGAGTGGGATGGTTCCACCTTCAATGAGGTCTTGGACTTTGTGCTTGAGATGGATACAATTATTGGTGTGATGACCGGGCATTTAGTGGTAGGAGCAGAAGGCGTTTGGGTTATGTTGTGGAAGGAGTTCTTTGGGTAGCTCTCGAGGCCCAAGTGGCTTCATAGCATTTCTTTCGAGGAGCTTTTTGTAGACTGTGATTAAGAGAAAAGGGATTTGGTAGAAATTTCTAATTGGCCGGGATGGTTGGGTTGCTATCTGGTTGACTGGTTCGGTTTTGATAGGTTTGGCAATTGAGGAGCTGGTTTGGGCTTGGTTGTATTGTTGGTTCCAAATAGGGTATTACTGTTGCCAAAGTAAACTCGCTTGGATCTGGTGGATTCTCCTTTTTCAAATATGTCAGTTCGGAGTGCATCTTCGACAGCAAGGCCGACTTCGTAGAAAGTTTTGAAGTCGGCGGTGGTTTGGAAGACCACCAAGTGCTTTGCAAAATCAGGTGCCAAGTTCTTCGTGATGATCCCCATCCGTTCCTTCTTCCAGGGTCGATCTATCATCTGAAATGCTTTTCCTCTCCACCTTTTGATGAAGTCACCAAAAGACTCATTTGCCCCCATTTTCGTGGAGTCCAATTCTCAAATAGTCATCTCAAGCTGAATGTTGTAATTATATTGGGCCATGAAAGCTGCCCCAATATCCTCCCAACTTCCTTTCTTCGAAATGTCTAAATTCAGAAATCATCGCAACGCTGGTTCTGTCAGAGTTTGTTGAAACATTTGAGCCATAGCGTTCTTCTCTATATTATTCATGGACAGAGTGCCCACATATGTTTGCAGATGAGCCTTCAGATCTCCGCTTCCATCAAAGTTCTCCCAGTTTATTGGTTTGAATCCTTCCGGGAGCTCGGCGTCAGGGAATAGGCACAACTTATCCATATCGATGCCGGTGGCGGCCAACTTTTCTTGTTTTTAGACAGACTCTTCGAGCTTGGTTATTTTAGCCATCATTGCTTCTAAGTCCGGATTGTCTTGCGGAGGCGGCGACAGTTACTCCCCTGGACCATGTGGCGGTCTGTCTCGAGCAGTCAATTCTTGTATCAAAAGCAGTAACTGAGCCATCTGACTGTCATTGTGCTCTCACTATTCTTCCATAGCCATCCTGAGAGCCTCAACTTCATTCTTATTTGTTGTTTCGTGAGCTTTTGGCATATCTGAAGGACCTGTTGAACCTGACTGTACTATTTTTTACTCAATTCGAATTAACCGCTGTTTGGGAGTTCTAGCACAACTAGGTACAGTATTCTTCTTGCTTTTACCAATGATTAAAACTGATGGTAGAAAGAAAATTGACTTAGTGACTAGTGCAAAATTCATGTGTGTTTTTGAAAAAGAGTTTATGTACAGATGAAAGAATGATGCATGATGCAATATCTACTAAGGAAATCATAGTCTTATAAAGGATTGTCCCAATTTTCAGTGCTTTGTTGGATATATTTGAATCTCTATTTTATTTGAAAGATCATTGCAAAACAAAGGCCGAACATTTTTAGGGGTTGCCTACGTATCCTCATTTCAGAGGAATTAGGCTGTGACGTAGTTCGGGACTACAAATTTGGCTCTTTTTCTCTAACTAAAGGATATTTTAAAAGGTCAACATAATAGAAGTACAAATTGACTCAACTGACATAAAAGGAAAGTACAAACTAACTCAATAAAGCTCGAACTGACTTGAGCTACGAAAGATGGACTTGACAGTCCCAAAAAGGCCCTGCGAGCTGGACTTGCTGAAGACTGGATTGCTGTTGATTCTTCAACTATCTTAGTTTCTGGAATTGCTGGAGGAGCATCCTGGAGTTGACTGTTTTGGTTCATCTGGCCTTTCTTCCTTGTTTGGCTTTGGCTGCTTTGGCGGGTTCTCCATAGCACACATTTCCTTGAGTTGTTGAGGAGACAAACTATCATTCTGAAGTAGACAATCCTGATAGCAAGCTTCACAGTCACATTCATCCCAGTACTTGTGTCCCATTACCGGGTCTTGGAAGTAGTAGACTGGTTTGCCATCTGGCTGAAAATACTTGATTGGTGGCACATAACTTCTGAATCTTCTTCCTCACTTTCTTGCTCCACCATGACAGTGGTCTTGTCGGGGATGTCTTTGGACTCGTCATCTTCGGGGAAATGGAATCCCCAACCTTGACCATTCACAGAGCTCTCAAGATCATGCCATTGCAGGGTTAAGCTTGGTTGATCAGACATGACTAGCTGGTGAAGCAGTTCTTCCAGCTTGTCTTTATCTAGAGTCTCATTCCCGACTTCTTCTTGCTCCACTTCTTCCATTATCCACATTGGTGCACCGTGATGGATTGCAAAGGTGGATTTGTGTTTCTTGCTTCCGGAGCGATCACCCATTTTCGGTTATAGACTCTGACAGAAATAAACATTCTATTTATTTGGAGGAAAAGAGCCAATTGCAGCATTTATTTTGAAAAAGGGGATTTTGTATATCCAACAGAGCATCCGATTTTGTAAGAGGGGAAAAACTTACAAAGTTATTCCCTTACTCTTATGAGATCAAATCCTCTTCGTATAGAGCAACCTTGATCCTGCAGCACGAGCAAACTGTCAGAGCACCCCTGCCTCTTGGTAGCAAAGGCCCTCTGATGCTTAAGTTAGTATTGACGAACTGGAGGATGAACTTAACAATAGTGTTTTTATGAAATGGGTTCAGACATACCTCTTGTGTTTAGGATTCATCTTCTTATATGGGCGATCATTTTGCACTTACATTCCGCATGGAATTCTTCTTTATTAGGAATCCTTTCAATTATAGGATTCTTCCTTATTGGGCAGTGTAGCTCGCATGATTCTGGATTCCTTATTCGATAAGGATGCTTACCAAGTTGGCCACCTCTTGCTCGTCTAGAGCTCCGCCCTTGATGGGAGGCTGCCCTTTATTTGGCATCTTAATCAGTTTCCTATCTCTGAATAGGATTGTGCTTATCTTCGCAAGGTCAACTGATTTTGAGAATATCCTCGAATATTCCCTCATTTCCTCATCTTTGCAAGGAAAGTCTGCTTCTAGGGTTTATCCCATGCTGGGCTATTCCAACTGAATCATCCAATGAGCAGGTTCATAATTGCCAATATTGAGTTATGGGTTTGGTGGTTGTCCACGTTCCGTTTTGATGTTGTTTGCCACGTGTATAGGCACGTGGTTGATTTTGATGAGCTTCTCTGTACAACTTTTATGGTTTTGGAAAAACACCCCACACAATTGGGATAATCCTTCTTATTATTGTGGAGGGGAGGTGACAACCTAGGGTGAAAACTACCATGTATATGCATGCAGACAAGTAAACAAGACAGTAAACAGCTAACAGGATATATCACATAATCCTAACCTGTGGGTCCTTGTCCTAGGTTGGAAGGTTCTAGGGATTACTATATGCAAAGGCCAGTTTTGGTTTAGGGTTTCCCCCAGACTAGAACCAATATTTGCCTCCCAGTGCCAAGTGTACTGCATGGCAAAGGTCAAGCGGCAGGCTGACTCATCACGGTACAGGGTTGCTGAGCATTTTGGGATGTCCTAACACCAACAAGCTGGGTAGGGTAACCAAGACGTAGCAACGAGGGTTATCCAACATCGATGCACATGCAATGCAAAAGTTCTGCAATAAAATTGTTTTAAAAAATCCCACAAATATTTTTCAAGCTTGGCTCTCAAAATTAATCTATTCTTTGATAATTTTACACAAACAAACAACCCAAAAAGCTCAGGATGGCCGGGCGAGGCCCTGTTAGTCCACCATTCCTTCCTTCGATAGCGCGAAGCATTTTCATTTTGACAAGCTTTTGGGAAGTTCATAAGTATAAAATGACAAAATTAGAGATTAATTTGAGAATCCCCAGCGGAGTAGCCATTTTGTGGACGTCTGCCACCGGAACGAAAAAAAATTGTTTTGTTTGAAAAATGGAGTCGCCACCCGGGTTTTTATTTTGAAAAAAGGATTTAACCCGAGAAACCAATTTGAAAATGATTTTGAAAATAATGTGACTCTCGCAGTTAAAAAGAATTTGAAAACCAGAGATCTTTTGGATTCGGGAGCCAGGTTATGATCGGGGAAGGTTTTTAAGGCACCCCGTTCACCAGATTAAAAATTGGTCTTTACTAAATATTTGTGGAATTTTTAGAAAATATTTTAATGGTAAACTTTATCCAAATAAACAGTTAGTCATGCTAGATAAATAATTAAACATTGAAAAGGACAACAAATAGTATAATTAAGGAAATAACAGTACATGATTAAAGGAATGTCATGCAGAAAATAATTTTTAAATTTCGGATTTTTAAAGGAAAATAATTTTAAATTTCGGATTTTTAAAGGAATGTCATGCGGCACTCCCAGTGTACCGTGCGGTACAGGAGGGGTGTCGTGCGGCACTGTTTATTTTGCAAACGGTTTGAAAACTTGGTTTTTCAACTGACAGAAAATGGAAATGTTCCCATGGCCTATAACTTCATAAAATCGATAATTTTAAGATCTGAAAAACATGCTTTTGTGTTGAAGATGTTCCTCCTCATTGGATTACTCCATACGGTACAATATTTTTACCGTATGGCACAATCGGGAGGTCTTTGGATCAAATAACCTTTACTGAGATATAGGCTTACCAAATGCGAAGATGATATGAAATTATACCTTCGAACGACACTCCGGGAACGAGTACCTCCTTTGTGCGGCTAACTCCGACTTCAAACTCCTTTGTACCTCCGGGTTTGCCTTGATTGTGTGATGTGGTTGTGTGATTTTTGGATTAACAGAGTAAGGGATGGCCAAAGTATGGGTTTAGACCGAAACAGAGTACTGCAAAATCAGTTTTGAACTGGGTTTTTATTTGACAGAGTTTTGGTACGATTCTTGGTTTGGTTTGTGAATACAATGGATGTGTATGGAATGGGTAGAGTTTTGGCAGAGCTTATGAGAGCTTTTTCATGGTTTTTGAATGCTCTTTTCTCTGTAAACCGATCGGCATTTTATAGGCGATCAAGACCGATTGCTCTCCACCCAAACTTGGTGGCCACTCAAGGCAATGACGGCTATTGCGTAGAATTTTACCTCTGCAAGAAATCATGATGAAGAAGAGGATCGTTTGTCAACAATTTGAGCTGCTGGAGGCTCTGCAAAAGTCGAATGGATGCTTGACAGTGCCATGCGGTACTGAAACTGTGTCGCGCGATACTCTTTCACCGCCATTACAAAAAAGGAACGTCGTGCGTGACTGAGGGAGCACCGTGCGTGAGAGTTGAGTGGCGTGTGGCATTGTTGACTGTGTTGACTTGAAGGTAATTGTTCCGAGAGGTTTTTCGAGCGTTACTTTTCATCATCGGGGATTAAGAATGTGTATGAGAGCCCAATTTTGGGGTGTCTACAGGAGGTCTTCCATACCTAGGGCTATAAAATCTTCAACCCAGGTCAAAAGAAAAACAAAAAGGAAATTGTTACTGGATCCTTTAGGAGATGAAGAAATCTCAATACCGATCATAGCCACAGAAAAACCCCAATCTTCTGAAAGAACTGATACAGATTTTAGAGATATTGATAATTTTCAGATGGATGATTCTGTGGCTTCTAAATTCGGTACTTCCTATACAACAGATGATCAACTTTCAAAGGTTGATGTGCAAGGAAAAAATGAGGCAGGACCAGAAATTACTCCTAAAGTGATTTTAGCTGAGAGTATTACTCAGGAGAATCCAAATTTGTCTATTCCTCCTATCAGTGATCATGATATTACTTCTCCTATCTCATCTCAACCTTCCTCACAAGGTATCGATAAGGAGAAAGAAAGTGAAAAAGGGATTGAGATGACAAAAATGGATGCCCAAATTGCATCAATGACTGCCTCTGAAATTCCAGTCATGAAACAACTTGAGGGTATGGGTATGTCATCTTCTGCTTTAAATGTGCTTGGCAACATTGTTTCTCCTGTTATCCCTACCATTCAGGAAACTGAAGAACCTATCCCAAAAAAAGGAATAGATGCTGAAACTGCCACAACTATTACAGAGCAACCTCTCATCCATGTGTTTGCAAGGTGAAGGTGTAGGAGAAACAACCTCAATTCCAGAGAGAATTCCTTCCAGGCTAGAAGGAGAAATCAAGATCAAGGACATGTGGCTCTACTGCCTTCAAAGAATGTCACCAGTGCTAGTCCTTTCACTTCCCCTTCATCAGTTAATGAAGCAGGAAAGGCTTCTACTACCTCTTCCAGTGAGCATTATGATCTATTATTAGATCAAGTTAATACTCTTTCTCAATCCCTTTCTGATTTCATTGAGCCCACTTCTCCTTTTTCTTTTTATCAAATGAATGACGAGACAAAGGATGAAGTGAAGGTTTTCTTAAACCTGCTCTGGAATCCTTTAGGGATGATTGTAAGAGATCATACTGCTCAACTTACTGATCTTATGAAGAAGCTGCTGGCCAAGCAAGTCTTTACTTTGCAAAAGAAAACCTTGCTGAGTTTCTTTTTGCAATCCATTACTAAGGATTTCAACTTATTTCAGTATCATCAAATTGAAGTAAGCCAGAAACAAGGTCTCTTAAGTTCACTTACTATTGGAGCTTCTTCAGAAAATTCTCTTATTCGTGACAAGGCTGTCACTTTGAAGATCTTATTAGAAGAAATTGATCAAGAAGAAGTTTCTCTCTTAGCAAAGATGGAGCAATTAAAAATGGAAGATCAAATCTTTTGTCATAAAGAGAAACCACTCAACAGGCTTTGGAGGAAGTTATCGATAAGGGAAAAGGCACTGTAGTCAAGGCTAAAGCTGCTTATGAGGATCTCCAACAACCCCAATTTGTAGTCAGAGAATTGGAAACCAAATGGAATACATTTAGGTCTACCATTGATCATTACCAAAACATCTGACTTTGTTTATTGTAATATTTTATTTTTGAACTCATCAGCCTTGTTGTTTAAAGGCTTTAGTATATGACTTTGGATGAAAACGAACTTACTAACCTTAAAAGGTTAATGTGTTGTTATCCGAACCACATTTTGACATAGCCTCAAATCATCAACCTATTAAAAAGGCTCTATATTACGTATTAGCATTTTGAATGTTAATTCTTTCGTGCTTCATTCATCATCTTCTAAATGCATGAATGTATATTCCAAGAGAATAATTAAATGCAACCTTTCAACTGACAGTACTAATTCAAACTTAAACGTGAATCAGTTACCTAGGCCATTTTTCAACTGCCCCATTAACATTCCTTATTGAATTGTGGGAGATAAAACGATTCAGTCCCTCACATTTGCCTGTAAATAACTGATCTTAGTTCTTATTTTCTTCTACAGTCATAGAAAATGGCAGAGAACAAAGACAACCCTCCTCGTCCTTTTACTGACGAACAAATTGAAGCCATAGCAGATCGCTGCATGCATCTCCTAGCCTTCATAAGGTCCAACATACGGGCATAGATCCTTTCTATCTGTAATCTAGTGGAAGCTCTCATTGTGAGAGTTGAAATGCTGGAGGACTCTTCCCGTCTGGAGAGCTTTAAGGAGAAGGCTGGTCCCAGTGCCCGTAAGCCTAAACGTCCTTTTGGTGATGGATCCAATTGAAGGATTCATCATTTGGATCCATCATGGGACTGTGAGGATTGTTTAAACAATCTTCATTTTGGGTTTTATGGGCACTAAAAAAATTAAAAAAAGGCCTTATACGGCCTTTTTTTTTTCTATGTTATGCCCCTTTTCAGGGGCATTTATGGTATTGATGAAAATGGCCTTTCGTTTTTATCTTTCTGTTATATATTGATGCTTTCCCAGACTGATGGAAAATATTTCTTCAAATATTTTCCATTAATAATTCGATCATGTTTTATACCATCTATCGATTCAAGATGGTAAGCACCCCTTTTAGGATTTTTAGAATACGAAAAGGCCCTTCCCAATTTGTAGACCATTTTCCATATCTGCTAGTCTTCTTTTTCTTATCGAGAGGTAATATAGCTTTCCAAACTAAATCACCAACTGCAAATGATTTTTCTCTAACCTTTTTATTATAAGTTCGTTCCATCTTCTTCTTTTAGGCTATGATATGATTTAAAGCATCTAATCTGGATTCGTCCAAATTATCCAAATCTATAGACATGGCCTCTTCAAAAATTAAATCAGAAGGACTGTAATATCTACCAACACGTAGAGATTGAACATTTACTTCAACAGAAAGAACTGCTGCATGTCCATAGACTAACTTAAAAGGAGTTGCTTGAGTACTATCCTTTTTTGAAGTTCGATATGCCCAAAGGGCTCTTGGCAATAAATCATGCCACTCTTTAGGATTGTCTTTAATAATTTTTGATAAAGTATTTTTGATAATTTTATTTGTTGATTCAACTTGCCCATTTGCTTGGGCATAATAAGGAGATGAGTTCAGAATCTTAATACCATATTTATTGGCATAATGCACAACATCTCTCCCATTAAAAACTGAAGCTTGATCAACTGTAATTGTTTCTGGAACACCAAATCGACATAAAATATATTCTTCCAGAAAATCAATTACATGTTTCTGAGAAATCCCCTTCAAAGGTATTGCTTCTGTCCATTTGGTAAAATAATATGTTGCCACTACAATATATTCATGTTGCAATGATGACTGTGGATGTATTTCTCCTATCATATCAATTGCCCAACCTCTAAAAGACCAAGGCTTTATTATCGATTGCAATTGATGGGCTGGAATCCTTTGAATAGGTCCATGTTTTTGACCATTTTGGCAACCTTTCGCTTAATCAATACAATCTTTTCTAATTGAAGACCAAAAATATCCATGTCTTTAAATAAGCCATCTCATCTTATCACCAGCTTGATGAGATCCACAAATTCCTTCATGGATTTCTCCCATTACTACCATAGATTGTGGCTTATCAATACAAAGTAATAACAAACCATCAGAAGTTTTTCTATACATATCATCTCCCAAAATTACATAATGAATTGATCTATATCTAATACTTCTTTCAGTTTTTTCATTTGGGTTTGACAAATATTTTTTAATTGGATCTCTCCAATGTTTAGAAATATTAATAGCCATGATTTCAGCTTGTCCTTTTTCTTTATCGATAGAAAAGGCTAAATATCTTTTCTGTATTCTGATGACTTTTTCATCATAACCCTTTGGTATTTTAATACCTGAGGCAATTTGAGCCATCTGATTGGCTTCGTTATTTTGTAATCGAATAACATGTTGAAATTGAATATCATCAAAATGCATTAAAAGCTCTAGTACCTTTTCCAATTGTAATTTCAACAAAGGATGATTACAATTATATTGACCACTTATTTGTCTAATTACCAATTGAGAATCACCTGAAATATTCAGGTGTCTTATATTTAAATCTTTGGCAATTTCTAGACCTATTATTAAGGCTTCATATTCAGCCTGATTATTAGACGAAACTCTATTTTCATCGAGTTGAAAACAAAATGAAAAAGTTCTCCTTTTGATGATTGTATAACAATTCCAGCACCAACCCCTTCTTTTGTTTTTGATCCATCAAAAGATAAACAACATGGTTTGACGTCTATATGATGAATTTCAAAAACATCTTCTTCTGGGGGATAAAATCCACTTTCCTTGTTTACCTCTAAAAACAGGCCTTGACAATATTGATAGGCGCGCAATATCACAGATATAAGCGCCTAAGTAGGGTAGAATTAGCGCGTAGACGTGCGTTTAATCCTCATTTTACGTATAATGCGTGCACGTGGTTGGTTTTGTGTTTTGGGTTTTAATTGCAGATATTCGTGATGTGTTGGCGCTAATTGAAGGTACCCGAAAAGGCCGTGATGGAAGCTCGAGAGTGAG